>JASFAT010000212.1:55000-290848 GCA_031353405.1 Baronia brevicornis | reverse complement strand
TCTTTCTAATGGTCTCCGCCTTTTGGATTTCTCAAGCGGGCCAGTTCAAGTTGTGACTTTCTTGGTCCATCTTTCGCCTGTCATACGCGCAGTATGCACTGCCTATTTCCATTTTGATTTCTGGCATTGTGAACAAAGGTCTTAGATACGCCTGTATCTACGACCTTTGTTCATTTTTATATATCGGCGGTACAAATCTTATCCCTTATCCTTAAACCGTATTTTTTATATTACTTTAAGCGTTTTAGTATCGTTGTATTTTACTCATCGTATCAGTAAAATAAATTAGCGATCCATGCGAGCGACCCCCTCCCTACCGTGCGTTAAAGAGCAACTGATTTCGACAAATTTAATTATGTTACGACGAGCGCTTTCGCGCTCTAGCGGTTAGGAACATATTCTCTCTAGGTGTACAGCATTAGTATATTTGTCACCCGCCACATCTAGCAAAACCTTCAAACAAATCCAAAGGAACATTAAAATATATATATATATAAGATATTTAGCAGGATATAAAAGTAAAATTTGACTTTGATCTCAACGCTCGGTATGGCAGTGAAATCGTAGACCGAGGCGTCTTCTCGATTCAGGCTACGTTTCTCCTCTACTCGACTCTATATAAGATCAATTATACGTGGCCGTGAGCATACGGTAGAGACCGAGCCCGAGTCTTCAAAGTTTCACAGCTAACGAGAATCGTATGACTCTTCTCTAATTTTTTTTATATAACTTATGTTAAATTTTATATCTTTTCTTTAGGTTTTATTTTTAGCGTTTAATCTCAAGTTTTTGTTAAAAAAAAGTGTGTCACAAATGAACATTTTTATTTCTACTTCTAAGTGTAATGTGCATTTCCAGTGCGAAGGTGGAGAACGCACACAAGGAGTTCCAAAAGGCGATAGACGCGGCCCTGGTCTGGTACGTCGCGGATCGGGGGGTCCTGGCGGTCATATCGCGCTGCGAGTCCTCGCACAAGCGCGCCTTGATGCTGCAGGACATGCACTTTAGGTGAGCTGTTACCATGTGTGTTGCAGTTATGTTTAATTATCTGTATATATGTTTTTTACTTGACCCTTCGAAAAACAAGCCTAGACTTAACCTCTTAGGCACAATGCGTATCTATTTTTCTAGTAGTAGAGCCACGCTGCAGACGAATACTTTGTCAAGAATGGCATATTATTTGTCTGTAGCGTAAATGGACCGGCTCGCCCGCGGAAGTACCACATTCCCGCAGAAAACTGACGTCTGTGTGGTAGCTTAGCTATCGCGCTTCGTACGGTCAGCGGTCTGAGTTCCGGAGGCCCAACACCCTACCCTTCCCACTCCCCCCTCCTATTCCCACACCCACTCTCATAATTTCACTTTCCTTTAAGGTCGCCAACGCTTCCGCACTGCCTATGGCATTGCGGATGTCTATGGGCGGCGTTGGTTGCTTTCCATCAGGTGACACGGCTGCTCGTTTGCCTTCCTATCCCATAAAAAAATAATGGCGAACGTGCCACTATAGTGGCTTTAGCGGTTATCTTCCTGAAAGATGCGCCGCTATAATGATACACTGTCTTAACACTTAGCCGACCGTGCGCGCCATATTGAACTGTACTATTTCCACCGGGCTCGGGCGAGTCAAAGTTTGCTGTCCAACGCGCATTTTTCACAATGCGAATGATACTCTTTGAATAAAAAAAACGTCTTCAAATTCGTGCACCGACTTATCTCACAACGGCGGGGAGATTTCTGTCACAAGACTATGTCGGCAACTTCGGTTCTCTCGTGGATTTCTCAAAGGAGACGACGATGTCGTACGCCTGTCTCCCGTAGGGGTAGGCAGAGACCACAGATCTCCATCCGCTACGATCTCGGCATACTTCAATTCCTTCCAAACTCATTATTCTCCTCATGCAAGCCAGGCAGTTAAGGGTACTCTTGACCTGGCCTTTCTTAAAAAAACTTAGCAATTTGCTCAAGGTATGTTTTCCGTGGAGAAGTATATGAATCGCGTGGAAACACAGCAGCTGGTTAACCGTTCCGCGTGCGAACAGTTTTGACCGTATCTCTGTAGTAGTGTTAGTAGCACTTCAATAGGATCCCATACGCTTAGCTGGATATGGGGTCCTGGTTGAATCGATCGGCAGACTCACCGCTCGTTCGACACCCGTGCTGACAGTAACTCTGAAGCTACAGGGCCGACGGCACTGAGACACGTGTCGGACCGGTAGTATTAAGCTTCCTACACTATTCCTCTAGAACAGGGATGAGCAACACGCGGCCCGTCAATCTCCGATCGACTTTCGCCCATCAATATATTTTTATAAATTTAATTATAATAAAATGGTAGTATAATATACAGAAACAAATTATTAATAAGTGTTACTTTATGTGCGGCCTGCCAAAAGTTTTAAAATTTAAATTGGCTCGTTGATTAAAAAGGTCGCTCACCCCTGGTTCTAGAGCAGTGATTCTCATCCACTGTGCTGCTGCAGTTTTGTGGGCCGCTAAATTTAGAAATGTATAAGGTAAAAATTTTGACGACCAAGTGGCTCAGTGGCGCCCCCCACCCCCTCTACGTCCACGTAGTCAATGGTCGCGGGTTCGATCCCCGCATGGGAATAAATATATGTATGCATTACACATATTTATTCCGAGTCTGGTAACCCCGCCAACCCTCATTGGACAAGCGTGCCCGTGCTAATTTGTTAAAAAATTATAATAGATCGAACATAAATCCTATTTTCTTCACTGCTGATTGGCTCAGTGGGGAGCAAGAGAGACAATGGTTGCGGGTTCGATGCCCGCATCGGAATAAATGTATGGCCTACAGATATTTATTGCGAGTCTGATAACTCCGTCAGTCCGCATTGGACAAGCGTGGTGGGTTAACGTCCGTTCCTTCAGAAATGAGCACGGGCCTCCGTGCTCAGCATTGGGACATATATGGGCTGTCGAAAAAGAAAATGGTCAAAATTATAAGGTTTTATTCTATCACGAATTGAGTCATTATTTTTTTACTGTGATTCTAGAAATGTTATTTAGGGTTACAGTTCCAAAGTTTAAATGAACAAAAATAATAATAATTAACCACAATAACAGAAAAAATTAGGTTACAGTTTGACCAAATTTCTAGGTGTTTTTTAAATGTCCATAATTACTGCATGGGATAGATTTTTTTTCTGATTTTTCTCACGATGGTTACAATCAATCCTGTCACCCCGTTTCGGCTTGACGTTGAGTTCTGGGACACCCTGTATACACTACTACTCATACTCATATACACCTACTACAATAACCTCTACAAACTAGAATACGTGTGAAACTTAATTTTTAGTGTATATGTACCTTAAGTATGTTTTAAAAGTCTATGTATTGATTAAGTGTAAAATGGATTCGAACATACGTTGTGTATATATATATAGATTATAATTATAACCCAAAAACTACATCACTAATAAAAGTAATTGTTTTCATATTTCAGAAATTTAACCCAGAAGTTGCTATTGTTAAAAAAGACTGAGGAGGCAGCTCGACAGTTAGAGTCCACTAAAATACACAATCAGGGAGGGTGAGTTCATAATGTTTATTAGATTAGTATTTAACAGGTTTATCTTCAGACTAGAGTCATATCAAAGGAACAAATGGATGTATGAACCTTGAAATTGGCAGTCACCAGTTCAACTGCCACTTGTGTGATTAATGGAGTCAGGCGTTACTTTTCGGAAATCCATTACCATGTGGACAGCCAGAATTGTTACTTGGCTAAGATCCGCGACAAGCAAACACAAATAGAAAAATAATAATGTGTGTTTTTACCATGTGGATTTCCGTGGAACTAAAAATTAAATCTAAAAGTTACATTTTGGTACATGTCTCCATGAATGAAGGAAAGCACCTGCCATGGGAAGGGGGGTACGGAACTCAACCGTTCACCTGACGGAGTGCGTTAGCTAAGCTACCACTCAGACGTCGGTTTTCTGCGGGAGTGTGGTACTTCCCCGGGCGAGCCGGTCCATTCATGCTACAGACAAATAATGTGCCATTCTTGACAAAGTATTCGTCTGCAGCGTGGCTCTACCACTCTGGATAATATTAATATTGTTTCTAATATGGTTTTATTTTCGAAATAATTCAGTGTCCTCCCTATCAAATGAGGAGTGTTGTCACTATCAAAATGCTTGGTCGGGCGTATTGGGATCGTGGACTGGTTTTTATTACTCACGTGGATGCTGCAACTCAACTATTGATAATCTCTCCTACAGTCGCTTCGTGCGGAATCTGCGGGAAGAAATGTTGATTTCCAGCATAGAATAACTAGTACAGCTCTATTTCTTCCACATGGCCCAAGGTTTATGTAACATGTGTATAAAAGACATGCTTGGTTCTATATAAAATAATTGCTACAAAACTTAATGGTCACATTGCACAACGGCTAAATAGAAGATTAAAAATCTTATACATTTTCGTAAAATATATTATACTTTTATTTTACAATATTGTTTTGTTACCCCTACTTTTGCAATGTACATCACAGAGGACATGTATTTTCTCATAACGGGGAAGAACATGATGTTTTAATTATTTTTTACAAGGTCCTTAAATATCCAAAAACAGATTATTCACCAAATGTAAAAAAATATTTTTTTTCTGTCAAATTAAGGGTTATATAAAAAGTTCCATATTGCCGCTTGAAATAAACTTAACGCGGTGTGCAAAGAATTCCCTATTACTGCGGGGCTGGTGTGCAATGTCCAACACGCATGTAACTAACTGTAATTTCATTCAAGAACTCGAAAATACCACTGTTGTATTTATTGTATTCAACTTTGCTAAATTTGTTTTCCTTTCAATTGAAGGAGTGTTGTTTCCAGTTACTCGGACGAGTTCAGCGTGCGGGAGGAACTGATGGGCCTCGCTATCGGCACGCACGGCGCCAACATCCAGCAGGCGCGCAAGGTGCCCGGGATCACCAACATTGAACTGGAGGAGGTCTCTTGCACATTCAAAATATGCGGGGAGGTCAGTTTTTACTGCGTTTGAAGTTTTTCATCCCCGAGAATTGTGGCGGATAAAAGTTTTATCCAATAGATAGATAACACTAGCTTTCTGGGGCCAGCCTGCATCGGCCCCTCAAAGCTAGTTTTATCCAATAGATAGATAACACTAGCTTTCTGGGGCCAGCCTGCATCGGCCCCTCAAAGCTAGTTTTATCCAATGGATAGATAACACTAGCTTTCTGGAGCCAGCCTGCATCGGCCCCTCAAAGCTAGTTTTATCCAATAGATAGATAACACTAGCTTTCTGGGGCCAGCCTGCATCGGCCCCTCAAAGCTAGTTTTATCCAATGGATAGATAACACTAGCTTTCTGGGGCCAGCCTGCATCGGCCCCTCAAACTTAGTTTTATCCAATAGATAGATAAGACTAGCTTTCTGGGGCCAGCCTGCATCGGCCCCTCAAAGCTACACAAGCGTTTCGGCCCTCTGTCAAATTTCAGCAAAATCGGCTCATAAAGGACGATTGTAGCTTTGTGTGGCGGCCATCTTGGTTTCCGCCATTTTGGTTTTTTACCGAAACAACATTGGATTTTTTAAAAACAAATATTCAAATTTCTTAAAAGCTGGCAATGCTTCTGGTGTTACAAATGCCTATGGTGATACAGATGTATTTAGGTAGCATTAGATGCTTTATATCAGATGACACCTTTGCCTGCGTATGCCATAAAATGTTTTTTTTTTCTTTTTTGTCCAGCCTATATCTCCGTCCCACTGTTGAGCTCGGAACGTACTCCAATTTTGCTGTCTAAACATTTGAACCAAATAGTACACCAGGATATCAGTATGATTTGGAGTCAGGTGTTACATATATGGACAGTCAAAAGTTTTACTTAGCTAAGATCCGCGACAAGCAAAACAATAACAGAAAATTAATCATGTGTGTTTTTCCGTTGGGTTTAGTGGATTATTTGGAACTTTAAACCAAAAACTTACCGAAAATCGGCCATCAACTCTCCACCCACCAACCACTATACACAACGCCAAACACACACTATCACTTTTCCATCTTGTACACGACACGTGTTTCGCCCCAACACGAGGCATCTTCAGGTATAGTAGACTCTACGGAAGACAACCGAAAAGTGACCACTTTTCAGTTGTCTTCCGTAGAGTCTACTTTATTATTATTATGTGGACAGTCAGAATTTTTACTTTGTTAAGATCCGTGATAAGCAAACTAAAGTAAAAAAATAATAATGTGTTGTTTTTACTTGTCGAAGTGGATTTACAGAGATAATCTAAATGTTACCGAAAACCGGACACCAACACACACCACCACTTTTCCACAATGTACACGCGTGTTTCGCTTAAACACGAGGCATTCCGGGTTAGATTAAGTTCTCTGTAGATCCACTTACTCCTTAATTATTTTTTTTTGATGTTTGTATTGTGCGTTGAATAAATAAGTTATCTAATCTAATTTATTGAAGTGGTGTTAATGTGATATTGGTGTGGTGTTCCAGTCTGCGGAAGCGGTGCACCGCGCCCGATCGCTGCTGGAGTACGCGGAGGAGTCCATCATGGTGCCGCGCGCGCTGGTTGGGAAGGTCATCGGGAAGAACGGAAAGGTCATACAGGAGATCGTGGACAAGAGCGGCGTCGTCAGGGTGAGTGTCAGCTCCACCGCATATGGATGTTGACTGTATCAAAAAGATATATAACTTATATATAAAAATCTCGTGTTTGTTATAGAACTCCTCCGAAATGGCTTAACCCTTTTTTATGATATTTTTTGTATATTTGGTAGTTCTGAGTTCTGAGGTCGTAAACTTTTTTTATACATCTCGGTGATGAGGTTGGCCCTCTCCAAGATTTTGATTTTACTTTTTGGACAAAAATGTTTTCACAAAAATTTTTATGGCAAAACTAATGTTTGCTGGATAAAAGCATATATATGATTGAATAACCGCTTAGACGCTTTTGGCAACCGTGGTTGCCAAAATTCTGGCCCGATTTGATTTCTATTAAACGACAGACTTTTTTATTCTGACGACAGTTACGGATTTACCAGCAAATTAAATAAGCTGGAGCCTAAGGCGATGGATCTTAGGTGGCAATTTTTAGGCAATTTTTTTTTTTGCCATCAAAGAAAAGAGAAGAACATACATCGTATATACCTTTAATAGTTTTCTTAAATGTTGGTGCGCAGGTGAAAGTGGAAGGTGACAACGAGCCGCAGCCGTCGGCGCCGCGCGAGGAGGGCATGATGCCCTTCGTGTTCGTCGGCACCCGCGAGAACATCGCCAACGCCAAGGTGCTGGTGGAGTACCACGTCGCCCATCTCAAGGTAAACAAACTGTCTATCGTCTGTTTGTTTCATTGTATTTTACTAACACTGCGTTTAAATGTATGTGGTGTCGGGTGGCAGAAGTTTCAAAGCAGTAGTAAAGGTTGAAAACCTAATTCTTTCACCGTACATAATAATATAATTGTGCGTTATACTCCGGCATCAAAATAAAGAGAATTACTACTTGTTTTTGAATTCTATTTATTGGTAGCGCTAGATGTTTTTATATGTGAAAAATGCGAGGGATATGTGGTGATTGTGTGTTTTGCGTCGCAGGAAGTGGAGCAGCTGCGCGCCGAGAAGCTGGAGATCGACCAGCAGCTGCGCGTGGTGCTCGGTGGCACTGCGACCTCGTTCCCGCCGCCGCGGGGGGCGCCGCCCACGCGGGCGCGCCGCCCCCGCCCGCCGCCGCCGCGGTACCCGCCCGGTCAGTGCCGCGCACACACCCTGTATACAAATTAGTCACACAAAGTGGACTAACTAGACCGGGGACTTTAAAGCTTTGTAATGAAAATGTTGTATTGCACATAAACCTTGCGACGCCAGAAACCGTTAAGTTTTTATACACCACGTGAAAATACTTCGTCGAGTGGTCTCGGTCGGTTTTTAAAAGAATTAAAAAACTACTATGAAACCATTCGACGCAGTTTTTTTTTCTCAACCCAATGGTGTATAAAACTAAAATACGTCATATTCAACTTACAGCAAACGTCAATATCTTGCTGGCTCATACTGAACTGGATGATCTGCTCTGGCTGGCTCATACTGAACTGGATGATCGTGCACTGACTTATTTCACAACGAGGAGATGTTCCCGTTTGGTCGTGCACCGACTTATTGGATGACGGGGAGATCTCCCCATTCGGTCAGCTAAGTGTTAACATGACAGAGAATGATAGCGAAAGCTCTTTTCGGAGGCCAAAATTCAATTCGGGTCTCTAAATCAACGAAGTTAGTTATATCTTATAGCACGATATATCTTAACAGTCAGAGTTTTGGTAATTTAAACATTATTAGAAACATTTTTATTGTTCGGAATAATTCCGACCGACATGACATAAGCACCTTAAAAACGAGCTTACTTATTTTTCAAAGGCAGGCAACGTATTCGTGACGCCCGTGGTTTTGCGGATGTCTGGACGGCGTGGATTGTTTTTAATGAAGTGATACACTTGCTTGTTTCCGCCTTATGCCAAAATATATATAATATAAAAACTTGCTTAATCATCTATTGACTTGAGAAGGGTAATTTAAATAGGTATTTTTTTTTTGGCCGTCAGTAAAAACAAAGTTGGCCATATAAATGAGTGTAAAATTTAAAAACTACAGTATATATAATGTACATACATAAATATATATATACTAACGATTTTATGTATGCAGGTGGGCGGCGAACTACCCCAGAGCTGGGCGACGACCGCGGCGACGGAGGCTCTTACCGCGGCCGCGCGCGCCCTCCCAGACCCAACAGGTGAACATCTCACACATTAACATACAGCCGTCCTCGCATCACCATAAAATAATTTTTATAGTTAATGCCAAGCAATATGATTTATTTTACAAGATATGGTGTTTTTTTTTAAAGACAGTCAAATTACTTTGATTAAGAAGCAAATCACAGAAGCAGCGAACACAAATCACATAAATATTACTTACCGAGAAACGGTCTTCAGCAAATCATTCGTCTGGTATGACACACAAGGGAAGAAATGTGGCCCTATTTCATTTTCAGTCTTACGTAAACTAAAATCTAAAATAAAGGCCAGGGTCAGCTTTTGTGTTTTCCATACAAGTTTCATTGTTTTTGCCCAGTGGTACCTTTCTCAAGCTGACAAGAATTGTAATAACTAGCATAAAATATAGCTCCCCATTTTTTTCCGTGGGTGTCTGATGAAGAGACGACTAGAGCAAATATCAGGGGATAGAGAACATCACATACATACATATCATGAAGCCTGTTTCCCGTAGGGGTAGGCAGAGACCACAAATCTCCATCTGCTACGATCATGGCATACTTTTTTGCTTCCTTCACACTCATCACTCTCTCTATACAAGCTCGCCTGTTAAGGGTACTTTTGATCTGGGGTTTCTTCAACACTTCGGCAATTTGGTCAAGGTATGGTTCTCCTTGGTCTTCCCCTACCAACTCTTCCATCCACATCCGCAACATAAATTTCTTTTATCAGTTGTCTTTCATCCATACTCTATGTGGCCAAACCATCTAAGCATCCCCTTCTCGCGTTTTGTCACACATTCTTTTACTCCACATCACTCTTATAACTTTATTCCTTATATGATATTCCCTGACTATTAAAAAATTTACGAATTCCAAATAAATTTTCATGGGACTACAGCCTAACCCTCACGCACAAGAGAGGCAGATGTCTGCCAGTTGAGTTACGGCCGTATCGAAACATTCAACTGATTATAACAGTATGACAAATTGTGCGGTTGCGGCTTTTACAGATCGAGTGAGCGTCGTGGCGAGGAGCGGCGCGTGCCGCTAGAGAACGGGCGCGCGCACCCCCGGCCCCCGCGCGACACCCGCGACACCCGCGACACCCGCGAGCCGCGCGACTCACGCGAACCACGTGAGCCGCGCGAGCCACGTGAGCCGCGAGAGCCGCGAGAGCCGCGGGAATCACGAGACCAACGGGACACGGTCGGTTGACGTGCGTTTTGCACGTTTTTTTAATCGATAAATGGAACTTTTAACACAATTTTTTTTTTAAATCGATAAATGGAACTCTTAACATTGGTTCTTTTTAATTGATAAATGGAACTCTTAACAATTTTTTTATTAATTGATAAATGGAAATTTTAACATTGTTTTTTATTTAATCGATAAATGGAATTCTATTCTCACAGAAGTATCTCTCCTCCCTCACTCCCTCTTTTTCAGTCTCATAAGACACCCTCTCTTATAGTCGATTTCTAACGCGTACACCTAACATAGATTTACTATTTTTTGTGAAGTTAATAAGATGAATGTCCAAACAAAATATATCGTCCCCAATATTTTACAAAAGTAATTGATTTTTTTATCACTTTTATTCTATTTAAGACACTACACCTCATCTAGGATAATCTTTTGAGATGTTTATCTTACTACTTTTCTTCTCAATTTATCAATGTCAATCTTAAAAGATAAGTCACCTCTCGTTTGCAAAGGGTTAAAAAATATTGAATACTCAGCGAAAACCCAAACTGGATACAATTGATGGATGAAGATTGACTGTAAGCATGTGTGAATTTGAAGAAAATTATCGTGGTTGGTCATATCGAAGGGAAACAGACATTAGGTCGATCATCAACCCCATATTAGACAAATCAAGAAATCATCCGCTACCAAGTTTCATAATATAGTCAACCAGGCGACATACAGATGCCATTGGGAGACAGATCATCCACTCAAACTCTTTACTTATGACCACAATCCTCATTCACATGTGTGTAAACGTGTGTTGTGTGCTCGTTACAGAGTGGGCGGAGGCGCGACGAGCGACGGCGTGGCGGAGATGACGACAGCTCTGTGATCGACAGCCAGGACGTCTCCAGCGCC
The DNA here is from genome assembly GCA_031353405.1 of Baronia brevicornis. Taxonomy (NCBI): domain Eukaryota; kingdom Metazoa; phylum Arthropoda; class Insecta; order Lepidoptera; family Papilionidae; genus Baronia; species Baronia brevicornis. Next base: position 279,955 of record JASFAT010000212.1, on the reverse strand, counting down.
GACAGAGGTACGCACACGTAGACACACACACCCACACATCCACACACACACACACACACACACACACACGCCACTCATACAGGGATGTTGACTTGTGATACAGGGTGTATGGTGGCAGAATTATGTATTCGATCCTAACAATTACTTCCAAATAAGGATTATTGTATACATATTTGAATGTATTTAAATTAATATAATTTTTTTTCTTGTCCACTTGTCTCAGTTTCGCCCGCAGGTTGACTGATAGACAATGCCCAATGGCTTTAAATCCGCCTGTTGTACATTTTGTAACAAAAAAGGTTAAAATAAATATTTCAAACAAGGATTATTCTACCGAATTGCCGAAGTGTGTAAGAAACGTTAGATCAAGAGTACCCTTAACCAGCAAGCTAGCATAAAGGGAATGATTGGCGTGGATAAAGCAAGGAAAGTGTGCCGAGATTGTAGCAGATGGAGATCTGTGGTCTCAGTCTACCCCTACGGCGCGTAATGATGTGTATATATATATATGTATATATATATGTATATATATATGTATATATATATGTATATATATATGTATATATATGTATATATATATATGTATGTATGTATTTATGTAGGGATATACATCAAATAATCCTTGTTTAAAACCAGTAGTTAAGGTTGAAAACCATATTGTGCCACTAGACACTTTACATTAATGCGTTGTACAGATATAGAAATATAACACTAATGTTATGAAATTTTTGTTGTTTAGGAACATGTTCTATCCAAAGATTTATAACCTACGATTTAGGCTTTTTAAATCATAAAAATATCAATTGGGAACAGATTTGTCCTAATGTATTCATACAATATTAATAGTAAGAATAAAATGGTTTCCGTTTCACAAATCAAAAATATAATTTTTCCATTGTACTATAGAGAAAAATTGTTATAATCAAATTGTTATTATAATAAGTATTTTAATTTAATACTATACAAATAGTCACAAATTCTGAATACTTTTGAATTTCACAAAACAGTCTATACATAAAAATATAATTCAAAGGCTTCCGACTTATGGTTTTTATAATTTGTATACATCGTGTGCCATATAAAAGTTGTGGAGTGTACCAAATGGCACTTTTTTTAAATTATTTATTTACAGTAAAATAAAATGCCTACTAGGAATTCCTTCCATTTTGTATTATTATATGCTAGAAGCTATAAAAATAATAGCAGACATTGTTTAATTGTCTGAACTATCCAACCTTACCTGTTTGGATGTACAGATGAGGTCGTAATGCTTGGCTGATTATAATGAATTTTTTCTAAAAACAAAGCGAAGCTTTGCTATTGGCAATCTACCTGCCCAACATGGCCTTTATGGGTCCAGTTTGGTATAGGCCTATATCCTAGGTCGATGCAAGCTGTTGATCATGATACTAAACTAAAATGTCTTAGAGTGCGTGTTGTTGAGTTTAAAGCGACAGAAATCTGAAAATGTTACCCGATGTGCTAGTTGAAATGTTTCCGTAGATAGTTGAATGTGGTTCCTATATATATTTACGCATTTTAGTTTGTTTTGCACCATACTTACGTTGTATTTAGTGCATACATTTTGTAGAGAGACAATGGGGTGGATTTTATATATATTCACTTGTATAGTTTAAAAGTTTATGCTGTTGTTTGATGATATATGGTGATGGGTTCCATACCAGATAATTACAAAATGTAGTTAAGCATTGAATTTTAGCAAAATTCAATTGTAGCGTGCCAAAATACAATAGTAATAAGTATTGAATTTTGCCATGTTTATGGTTGATTTTTATTAGAGTTAGTTTAATTGATGAGTTATTTCAATTCTTTTTATATATTGACAAAACATTATTTATATCAAATTTTATAGATAATAAATTGGCAAGATTCAAATATAAAATGTATTTTTTAATATTAAATTTGACCAAGTTTGTAAGTGAATTTTACTAGAGTTAGTTTAATTCAGGAGTTGTTTTTAATTTTATTTTTTTTGTATATTGGCAACACATTTCATATTAAATATTATTATAGGTAATAGAGGGGGTAAGATAATATTTGTAATAAAATACAGTAACCACGGCACACTATTCAAATATGCATGTATAGATTTTAGGCATGACTTAGGCTTTAAGTTGAGGGGTGCTGCGCGTTTGCCGGTTTTCAACGTGGGTTGCGAAGCGTAGAAGGGTCGCTTCGTGTGAAAACCCCCGTAGTGAGTGTAAATCCTCGGGTCGATAGACATAAACTGAGCGAGATTGGGAAGAGTAGGCGGGTGTGGGGATGGGGTGATAGGGATGGATCAGCGTAGGCAACGTGGGCGAGTGGGTGCAAAGGCGTGTGGCGTGTTGTTGTAGAGTCGGCGTCGTCGGAGGAGGGGCGCGGCGCGACCGACGGCGGGGCGAGGCGACGCCGGCGTAGGCGTACAGGTACTCCCCCCTCACCGCACACTAACACACACATCTACGTCCTCGATTCTACGTTCTCCCCCCCTCCTTCCAAACCACCACAAGCACAGTGACATGCTCGCATCATATCCCCACTAAAAAGCAAACGCACTAAAAATTCCACTAGCATTCGGTAATTTTAAATATTGATTTTACGGATTTGTAACACGCTGTATATGTCTTATCATCTGTTTTGGCCGGTGTGTCCTACCTTTTCTCTCCTACCGCGCCATTGGACTCAACGTGGACACTGACAGTCTGTTAGTTTCACAAGTTCAGAGTTTCTCTGGTAGGTATGATTCGCAATGAAGAGATCCACCAGAGAACCAAAGTCACCGACATAATCTCTTGAATTAGCGTCTGCTGTGTGAATGCTGGAGTGGAGACAGCGTCATGCAGAGTTATGAACTGTCAAGTCATTATATATTATAAACTTGGCAGCACAAACATGACTCGGGAAAATTCCCGCGTTATACGAGGAACATGAAATCGCGTTATGAGAGTACCGTATTATAATAGGAGAGATTATTGTACTTCATTTGATATTTAAAGGTATTTAAATAATAACCTTATAATATTTTACATTATTTAAAGTCTATACTAAAATAAATTACCTTATCCATTTGGAATTGAATATTATATGTAAAAAAGTTTAAAATTTATGTACGGGATTTATTTGGAATACCGGAAGTATATCCATATTAACATATATTTATGAAATCATTGACTTTAAATCAATATGTCTACTCTGATAAGTATGGATTTACCGCAGAAAGACTTCACACTTGTGAAGAAATTTGTACGCTATCTAGATTCGCATTTTTACCCTTTTGTATATGGGTATGAATCATGTATTGATTATTTCTCTATGTCCTCTTGTAAAATAACAGAAGGATACGTGTACATGAGTGGGATGTCTAGTGTTTAATCTTAACAATCACTCCTCTACATCCCCCTTACTGTTCGTAGAATTAAAAGGACAGATATCAAATACTCCATTGGGTTACTTAAAACACTTACTTTCACTTTACAACAACAACAACATCCATAACCGTTGTAACACGCACGACGCACTTGTAATCACTTGAGTCGGCTATTTTAAAACTTCCACCCGGAACCTCACACCAATTTCTCTTTTAATGCTCACATTGTCTCCGATGCATGCATTCCAATGTCCGCATCAAAATCCACTCACACCATGGTTCGATGAATGAATATTTCTCTAACAGTTCTACACAGCACATATGCATGTTATCCAATATATAAACTAAAATAATTAAAATAGTTAAATAATATCTTAATGTTTCCTGTTTGCACTCTTACATAGCGATTAAAAGACTTTCATGGTTTTGGAATTGTAAATAGATATGTTATCTTTTTATAAACGATTGCGTCATTACTATGATAATGTCATCATATTACATAATATTAACCCCTTGCGCTACTATGACGAGTTAGACTCGTCATGAATTTTTAATATCTATCTGCCCAGCGACGAGCTGTACTCGTCATCAAAATAAAAATATACATAGAATATTTAAATATGCGCGACGTGCTTAAACATGTTTAAAAACACACAATATTTGTTAATACGCACTCTGCGATAACGGTATAGCTAGATATTTCTATCTTTTTAAGGCATCAATTTGCTTCTTTATATCACTTTGTTTATGTAATGATTGACTCAAAATAATTGGTGCATTATTGCAACATTTTTCCTAATTAAATCGAAGACGTTTTAGATGGTCTAACATTCATCAGGGGGTTCGTGTCACGACTCTGATGTATGGCAGTGAAAGTTGGGTTTGGCAGAATCGGTTGATTGCTTCCCATCAGGTGACACGCCTGCTCGTTTGCCTTCCTATCCCATAAAATGAAGCTTATTTCGGTGTGAATTATGGTCTTTCTTCTCTGTCTCTCTCATGAACCCTCCGGTTTCACTCAACCAAATTTCTGTTAGCCTTCCACACTGTTTGCTCAGCACTCTACTCCAATGATTGTCAGTCATTTAATAGTGCATGTGTTTGTGACAGTTATGAGAAGGAGGCGTTCCATGGTGTTGAACGATCTCCATAGTTCAACAACTAATTCACATTTATCATAATATTATATCGCTAACTAGTTGGTGCATAACAAAATTAAAAACATTCATATCACACTGCATGTACATTTTTATTGAAATTATACACAGAATTGTTCATGCTTTCTAATATATAATAGTAAGGTGCATGTTTATGGTGAATATATCACACATGGTGTAAGATTTTCAGATTTACAAATAATATTGATATATTATGATGTGCCAATGATAGTTCTCCCGTGTCACTGTTGCACTGCTGCAGTTTGATAATAAACAGTACATTTGTTTGGTTCAGCTTTTACATCTGTTACATTTAAACGTGTATACCCAAAGCCTGTCTATAAATTGCATATCCAATTTATTATTAAAGTGAGATAGCATTTGAACATTTGATATGCTTTGATTCCTATCAAGTCACGACCTTATAGTGGATTACTGAATAAGGTTTTTCATTCTTCTAATTCTTACGGTTTGTAAAAGCGGTTTTGGTTTCGATTACAGGAGGCGGGTGGAAGAATGGGGTGAGCGGTGGCGGCGGCCCGGTGACGAACGCGGCGTCGGCGGCGGCGGCGGGCGGCGTGCCGAGCGGGGCGGCGAGCGGGGCGTCGAGCGGCGCGGCGGGCGGCACGGCGGGCCCGGCCAAGCGGCGCTCGCCCCTCGCCAAGGCCAAGGCCGAGCCGCTGCTCAACGGCACCGCGTAGAGCGCGAGCGTGCAGCGCCTCCGCCGCGGGCCCGGCCCGCTCCGCCCCGCGCCGGCCTAGCGCCCGCCCGGCCCCGCGCCCGGCCACCGCCCAGGCCGCGCGGCCCCACGACTATATACCTAACGTTTACTTGTATCGCGCGCGGCCCGCGAGAGCACGCCGCCGCGCGCCACACTAGACTTACTCGTATTATGCTTTTGTAAGAGATTCTCGATTTGTATTCCTGATTATTCGATAAAAATATGAAAAATTAATGATGTGTACGTCGCTCCCCGACCCGCCCCCACCCCCCCACCGGGCGATGCGCGCCCGACGCCGACCGCGGCCCCCGGTGCCCACGTGGGAGATCGGACATAGCAGTACATTCGTGTGTCGTAGCTTGTACTCTCTGGTTATGTGATTTCCTATAAAATAAACATTTTCTGTACATATTTTGGATCGTATTTTATTTTGATTTGTACAAAGATTCGGTCGACCGCGCGGGAGACCGCCGTGCTCCGTCGGAACCCCGGCGCTTCCGTTACTGTGTTAGTGGTTCTCTTCGCTCGTTGGATTTCGTTAGGACTGACTGCTTCCGCTCGGTCACTTACAACTACTGAGGCAGTACATTATATTATTACACTTTATAAAAATATTACGTCTAGTGAATGTTCACGATGAATTATGTAAGACATTATAGACTATACATTTCTCGGAAATAACTAGAAGGGAATGGTTCGGGTTACATTAAAATTGTGACACTTAGAACTTTAAAATTCTTAAGGTGACTTGGATGACAATACTTATTCCACCCTCACCGAAAAGACCGCACTCCCATCGTAGACCATTGTTTTGTGAACACCGATAGCGTTCAGATGGAACGGCGGATGGAGGGAGATTGGACTTTTTGGTGGAGGGCGAGGGTTACAATATTTACATAGAGAGATAACTACATCAGTCATTATAGCCGTACCGTGATATGCATTATTGCCGGGATATCACTAGGAAATATTTACAAAGTACAGATATGCTTTTCAGCTAAGTCACGAAGCGTTTAGATATGAATTGTGTAAATGCAGCTTGTACAACCCTGATATATGGACTGTGTTAACACGGATCTTTGGCATTTTCATTAACATGTTTATTTTGTAATAAATTAACATTTTAATACAATTCATCATGTTTTTAATGATCCACGTGTTTAAACCCCCAACCAACACCCACGTCACATCAAACGTGCAGTCGTACAATTTTAACAAGAAGACCAAACTGAAAAGCCAATTATGATACAAAATAATTATGGGTATGTATTAAGACAGGGCTGTCCAAACCAGATATTTTTTACATAGACTAACCGTAGAAAAAAAATTAAATTTCCAAAAAAATATATATACATGTACCCTTTCATTTTTGTTGCCAAATACCACGGTGTTTTGTAGAAGGAAATTTGTTTTTATATTACACAGAATACGTCTCTCGGATTATGCTTTGGACAGGCCTGTATTATGACTTCGCATTTTTTAAAGAGAATAATTTGACATACAATTAAAAAATCTACAAAGTTTACAAGTTAGAAAAAAAAATTGAATTTGGTTTTTGTGTTATAAGATTGTAATAGTGGTAAATTTTTTTCATAGATTTATAGTCCAATTCACGTGGTCTGTGATGTCATTGTTCACAAGGACGCTACTTAAGTTAACTAGGAAGTATTACTAAAACGAATTATATCATTAATAAAGTTTTGAAATTAATATAACTTCGTTTTCATTCAAAAATATCTATTTCACAATGTCAACCACTACATGATAATAAAATCAAAAATTACCACTCAATTCTGCAAGTATTGTTTTTTGGCAGTTTTAAATGTTACTATCATCCAGAAAAGGCGCGAAAATTGTTTTAGACACGTAAGTTTTCAGTATATTTTTATACCATCATATTTTTGGTCCCGTATTAAACTTTGTGATTTAAGATTCAGTTACTGAAAAGTCAAATATAATAATAGCAGGCAGCATACAAAAAGTAATTTCGGATTTTTTCAACTTATTCAAAAACTCAACTTTCAACAATTCAAAGACAAATCGATACTGCGTGATATTTTGAGTGGAAATTTTCTAGTGGTTTCATGCCTTTAATTTGATGCAGAAAATTCTAACACTTCTGGGGTGAATTATTTATAGAAAAAAGCTTGAAATATGTACCCTAATGCATATTTAACAAAAAGATGAGGCTAATCTGTTTAGTGTTATTATAATGCATACAGAGGAAATTAAAAATTATATTCTTGCAACACTGTTAAGAATCATAGACAAATTTAATAAGTTTTAACATTTTATAATATGAAATACATGAAAGAAACGAATATAGATGATATAATTTCAGTGATATCCAAGGAATTCATGTCGAGCTGTTGTCCGGCCGGATGTGAGCACGGCCGGGAAGACCGACTTGAAAACTCCATCCACATTCAATATACAATCAAAATTACACTTTATTGCTGGTATAGCTTGAATTAATGAAAATAATTGTTGCAGAAAGTCTTTGAGTTTTGAACTGTTAATAAATTATGTTCAATATAAACCTTCAATATAGTTTTATTTAGAATTGGTAAAACTTTGAGATCAGCAACATTATATAACTAATTAAAACTTTATTACTAAGACTGTGAAACCTACATAATCACATGTGGTGTTATTTTGGCTAAAACACGGGGTTACATGTTTTGGTCAAAACATTTCAAGTAAAATGAAGCGATAAGAGAGCATTAAAAAGATAAATAATGTTAAATAATGAACTTTCATGATTTTTACAAAATAAAAATAATGATGTAAAACTTAAAAAAATCACATTTTGATTAAATTACTCCAAGAATAGGTAAAATGGAATGCCGCCAAAATAATAATATTAAAAAGATTTTTAGTTTCTTTTATTCTTTGGTGGCAATTAGTTACAACTATTATGCCAGAGTCAAGTAAAATACAATAGTATCCAATCTCTTGAAATGTAACAAGTCAGCTTATAACGTTACGTCACGATAAAATGGTGGCCATTTTACCAAAACCTACGGACTTTATCAGTCAACTTAAAAAGTTACGATACACGCATTTATTTCATATCACTTCACTTATACACCTTAATCGAACTATATTTTATAATACGCCACCATAATTGAACAACATAACTGATAATAATATAAGATTATAAAAATGAAATTAAAACACAACTTCACTGATATAAAGTGGCGGGAAAAGTATAAAAAATTCCTTACTGCGAAATACTCGAGACTTAAACAGATTATAAATATTGTCCAATTAACATTTTCATCTGTAACACATTCATAATTGTAACACATACAGACTTGAACAGATTATAAACATTGTTAAATTAACATTTTTATCTGTTATACATATATAATTGTTTATTACTTGTCAGTAACATTAAATTAAACAATACGAACTCTTATTATATATTGTTATATTCTAATTACACGAAATAAATATTTAATAAGAAAAGTATGCATCCACATTAGTCATTAACCACATTTCGATCACAATCACGTCAAGAATAGGTCCGTATATTGAAAAGTTCAGACGAAAGTACCAAGTTTGGCAGGCTTGTCTCCGGCAATAATGAGGTGGTGGCATTAAAGTAACCGATGCCGATCTTCGTGGCACTCATCGCTATCTTCACTGTCAGAATGCGAGCAGTAGGAGGAGTCACTCCAGTGTTGGAACTCTTCTTTGTGGTGCTCCAGTGCCATCAGTGACGGGAATAAGCTGTCACATGAACTGCACCTGGAACATGAAAAATAATATAGTAAGAGAAAAAAGAACAAAAAAAATTTATTCCATAATCCACAACAGTTAACTATCAATATAGATATAATAATAAAAAAATTAAAATGTTTGCTTACTATACTATGTATAAGAGATACAAAACTAAAATTATAATTAACAAAAATAATAGAAAAAGAAAACAAAAATACAATTCATAATAATAGTATAGTGTGTTATCTATACTGCAGTATGGATTATGTATACGTATACTGCAGTACGGATTATTTATACTTCTATATGGATTATGTATATCTATACTGCAGTATGGATTATGTATACGTATACTGCAGTACGGATTATTTATACTTCTATATGGATTATGTATATCTATACTGCAGTATGGATTATGTATACGTATACTGCAGTACGGATTATTTATACTTCTATATGGATTATGTATATCTATACTGCAGTATGGATTATGTATACGTATACTGCAGTACGGATTATTTATACTTCTATATGGATTATGTATATCTATACTGCAGTATGGATTATGTATACCCATACTGCAGTATGGATTATGTATACGTATACTGCAGTATGGATTATGTATACCTACCTATACTGCAGTATAGATTATGAAAAAATCCAACTCAACAATAAGCCGCGGCAAGCGGTGATTTTCAGTGTGGCCGAATTGTTGTTTTTGTTGTCAAGCTGGTAGAGCATATGCAAATGATTCCTATTAAAAATTAATTGATATACCCACATTTTGTAACTGTCTTTCTCATTTACAAAAGGTTTTTTTATAGGAGAGCAGGCAATAAACATGCGGGACATTGGTTGGTAAATGATCACAACCGCCAATAGATATCCGCAACGCTTCAGATGCGTTCGCCGGGGGTGTTTCAGATGCGTTGTCGGGTTTTTGCGGACACATATGCTCGTCTTTTGAATGCCCTAATCTAAATAGTATTTACGTGGGAACACCGCAAGCGGCTAATCGTTCCACATTCGCACAGTTCGTGGTAGAAAACTGCGACTAAAGGCCAGCCATCCAAGTGATGAGCATGGAACCTATTTCTTTGGCGTGCAGTCCGATGATGCATCTGTGTGCCAGGGAAGAGATTAAGTAACTCCTCAGTACATTCGCCGTAATAAATTTAACCTACTTTTATATGACAGGCGAGACTGAAGACCGATTGATGGCGTTCAAAACATCCTACAAACATTTTTAATAATGAATACGTACATATTGAAGCAAAAAAGAACAAACGAAAACGTAGTAAACCGCAAAATGTAAACTTACTACCAGTATCTGATCACTCAAAAACGCTGTACAAAATTTTCTATTGGTCATCGAGCTGTGAGACTCAGACCACTCGAAGCAGTATTTTTTTCTGATCCGAATTGGCAATATTTTTATATTTTGTGTCATTTACAGCGTTTTCGCTTTTTTGCTTCGATATATAATATAAATATAGATCGATGTAACTAATTCTGGGACAAAGATGAAAAATTCTAATTAAACTTACCCGAAGTGTCGTTTCTTCTGTTGGTGATCGCTAAGCTGCCGACGGGATGAGAAGGACCGGTCACACACGTTGCATGTCAGTGCCTCGTCTGGAATCGGATATTGTACTTAATTAAATATGGTATATAATTTAAGACATGGTTCTCTAACTTTTCCGCAGCGCAGTTATAGGTTTTCATTGGCGATACTCGGTAGATAACCACAAAAATTAAAACATCTATGTCATGGATGTTTCGATTAATAGTGTCATTAAATAAATGTATCTTCTATTTTTCGGGAATACTGTGAGCTTTTTTACATTTCTTCACCCTAAGTACCAAGTATGCCACCATGAATAGAGCGTTGCTAGGTACTGTAGTGATACATTAATAAATGTACCACTAATACAATGAAACTTTATATTATTATAAACTTTATATTAGTAAATTGAAAAGTGTAAAATATAATAAAGTATTAATATGAATAAGATATAATTGTCAATGAAAAGGAAGAATAAAATAATATGATTTTGAAGAGTTTTATTAGAAGAAACGTCCTAAAGATCCCGGGTGTCGCCGGAAGCAGAACCGCTGGCACGCCACAGTGCTGTAGCTTGTTGAGTGAATACGTTTTTTTGTTAAAAAAAAGAGAATCGTCATAGGACGTTTGGTAGATGTGAAACGATGGCTCAGTCTCTACGGTATGCTTATTGCCACGTATAAAAAAACCCTGTATAGAGCCGAGGGGAGAGTAGCGTGAATCGAGACGACGCCTCGGTCGACTATTTCCCTTCCATATCTCGCGATAAGATATTTCACATCAAAAAATCATGGGATATTTTAACAATAGTATAGGTCGAGTGGTCTCGAGATATCGCTTTAGCCAGAGCATACATGCAAGCGATAAAGTTTTCAAACAGAGCACACACTGCGCTATTTGTTCATTGTTTACTTCTATTTATGTATATCCGAAGTACAAATAGATATCGTGCTTCACGTCGCCACCGTTTGCTCTGTACGGCGCACACTTTGGAAACCCCTGGTCTAAGATAAAGTTTGCTGAATATGAAGGGTAGGCTTGGGTAAAACATGCGCGTTTAAAGTCTATTTTTGTTGGCGATTTGTAGAGGCATGACAAATAAGTCTGACTGAAAGTCAACGCCGGACGAACTGTCTATATCGTTATGATCTGTGCTGAGTGAGCGACTGTTAGTGACGTCATCCTATTAAACAGGTACCTATATCGTATTATTTATTTCCTTTTAATCTTTCATTTAGATTGTTCTCTTCTATTATGTCATTTGTTAGTTTTTTATTTTTTCCAAGAGGAGCCATCTGCCCCGATCTTTTGTTTCACGTATTCAGTCTGTGCTAGCCGCTCATCACAGATTGTCGACCTTCTAACCGGAAGTTATCCTACACTACTTTTGCCGAGACGCGGTCTTCACTCCAGCACTCGTCTGCTCCATCGGTTGTCGGATATCCGACAAACGTGGCCAGCCCATTGCCACTTCAGTTTACTAATTCGGAAGACGATGTCAGTGACCCGGGTGCACGGTAGATGGCTCGTGCAACTTTGAAGAGACCCATTACATCAGTGTTGCCATATTCAGTTTCAAAATAAAACACAACAAAAGCTCTTATGTTTTTTATTTCCCATTATCAAAATTACAATAAAAACAGTAGTAGTATCACTTAGTCGTTGACATTTCTTAATATTAATAATTTTAAATATAATGATTCTCTCATATCCATAAAATGCGTGGATTTTTAAGCGATTTCATTTTGTAAAAGCGTAATTAAATAATTATGCCGATAAAACACTTTTCAGCAGCAACATATTTAGATATTATTTAAATACTCAATACATAGTTTTGGATGCATAATAATTAAAAAAATATTAAAATGATATTGTGGCCATTGTAAGAATACTTGTGCGTCATCTCAGCTGCAAATTAAACCACGTGTACATATGAATGTAAATAAGAATTCGCATATGACAAATACGAAAATAAAAACTCATGTAAATATGAAACGTACAAAATACGTAAAAATAAGTAAGGTTTTGTTTTTTGGTTTAGTTTTTAACGATATGTGCCCAGTTGGAATATATTTTTATTTAGAGTACATTTTATTGCAGGACAAAATACGATACTATAGATATAGAAAAATATAATCTGTTATAATGAATATGGCAAGAAACAAAATAAATCATAAGATTTGAAACTAACAAATAGGCCAGCCATGCCAAATAAATCTTTGTTTGTAAATAAGCCGATAAATAAATATATATTACTACTCCTAACTTCAAGCTCTAAATCAATAAATGATTTTTTTAATATGACAATCTATTCATTCATTCATTTGAATTAATGGCTTGTAGTAATGCCAAAATAGCACGGATGATTTCGCCAGTGTCACGTAGAATGGGGAAGACACGAAGGAGATTAATCGGTGCGGTTGAGATAAGGAAGAAATAGAATGGAGAAGACACTTAGAATATTGATCGGTATGGAATATGAGGATCGGTATGGAATATGAGGATCTCAATTTCAGAAGGTTTTGGCTTTGACAGATATGTCACAGTGATATTTCGCTTTTGTTCTTAACCATTATAAGCTGCCCAATATTGTGTTGTTCCCGAGTTCTGTTTGAAGTGCTGTGGAAATGAACTTGTCGATAGTGCGCCAGAAAATCGATACTTGGCCAACGTATCGATTGTATATGCTTTTATAAGTTTGTCGATACTTAATCACTTCGACTTTCGAAAGAGATCTTTTGTCATAATCATTAAGTTATAATGTAAAAGAGAAAGCGCTGAGCTGGATCTTTTTGCAGTTTTCATTATAATATTAGTGTAAAATAATAAGTGTTCTTCCAATAATATTTTTAGTAAAAAAATTTCAGTTTTGAATTAGTGATTATTAACTAGTAATTTTTTTATATGGGATAGGAGGGCAAACGAGCAATCCACGCCGCCCATAGACAACCCCGACACCGCAGGAAGCGTTGCCGGCCTTTTAGGTGTGTGTAGGCTCGTTTTTTGAAGATGCCAATGTCGTATCGGTTCGGAAAGACCGCCGAAGGTAGCTGGTTCTACAGAGTGGTGGTGCGTGGAATAGATTTACTGGCTCTTATAGATTGCATTAAAATAACATTTGAGCATGATTTTAAATTTATACATTGTATAGTTTAATTGCTTATTTCTTAATACCAAAACTCACCCTAATTAAACTTATACATAAAATTCAATCACAACTAAGAGATATGTAAATGATTTTAGATTTATATTTAAGCATTTAGAAGGATTTGCATTTAATAAATAAACAATTTAAATGTATTCATTTTACAGTCAAATTATTTTACAAAAATTCCTTTGTAATTCTCGTTGTAAAATAAAATCAACTATAGAATTTCAATGTATATAAATAGCCACAAATGGAAACAGGAATGTAATATTTTTTGAATATTTTCTAAATTTTTCGAAAAACTCTCTTCCACCTTCCCATACCTTTGAAAGACAATAATTTGTTGCATTTAGATTACTTACTGAATCTACTAAATATATATCTAAAAGAATGTTATACAATGAAAAACATAAATTAATAAATATTACCAATCCTTGAGCTATTACTATTATGCCAGTGTCAAGTAAAATAACGACAAGTATCTTGAGATATAAATTCAGCTTGTCACAATATGTCTCGATAAAATGGCGGCCTTTCTACCAAAACGTGCGTGAACTTTTGTAGTCAATTTAAAAAGACACGATACACACATTTATTTCATTTCACTTCTACACATTAATCAAACTATTGTGTATAGAATAATAATCCACCAGAATTAAACGATATAACTGATTAATAACATGAGACAATAAAAATTAAAACTTCACGTCACTGATGCGTCTTGGCGGGAAAATTCTCTCACTACATTGTTCGTTAAATAGGTAACGTATTTGACACTGACGATTTGAACATACTGCCAAAGAACCTCATTCCAGATGAGCCTCCGGGAATCGATCCCATCATCATCCAGAGTAGCGCTATAACCTGGGCTACGGCGCACACTATAGTCAAGGGCGTACTTTGCAAGTGTAAGGCGCAGTAGAGCGTTGATATGAGGGTAAATCCGTAGAGCGATGTTACGAGCGCCCTCTCTTTTGAGAACAACGACTTAAAGTGAGACCACGGTCCATATAGGAAGCTGAAGCTGTAATAAAAAAATATCGTTAATATATAAACCACTGAGCAGTACACTTTTACGTATAACTTAAGTGAAAAATTGGAAACCACAAATGAACATTTCACAGTATGAAGCAGTCTAAGCCAAAGCAATGATGTCACAAGACAAATAGAAGCCAGCTTAGTCACGAATTTTAATAAACCTATTTTGTTAAAAAAAATGCCGGCGACGTGGTTCGCCATCCGTCACGTCTTGATTCCCACGAGGGCGAGAAGCGACTGACGGAGAGCCGTTTCACTACGATGAGTGTGAGAGGATCGATCCTTCTCTCGAAAAGATGGATGAGTGTGGAGGAAGCAAGAAGGGTGTATCAGGATCGTAGCAGATGAAGATATATAGTCATGATGCGACAACCCTAACTATAATGCACGTCCTAGTCAGGGACGAGGCAGGGACAGTCACCTGACCAGGCAATAAAATAAAATAAAGATTTAAAAAGCACGACTACACGATAAAAAATAAAATACCGCTTTGCATGACGCAATATAATATGTACGGACAGTAGACGTGTGAAGCGAGCAAATAAGTTCATAATTATATGGATGTTGTTTACAGGCAATCTAAGATTGACTCAGCAGACTCAAATCGCGAGCGCGTATGCTCTTAAATGAAACGTTATGAATGTAGGTATATATCAACCTAATTATCAGAATTTGTAACGCAAAAAAATCATTTTTTCCTTAAGTCTCACATTTGAAGTCATCTAACGGATAATTTTAAAACGTGTATAATGGATCCACTTCGTATATCTTCTTCTTCCTTTGGCGCTACAACCTGGTGTGGGGCTTGGTCCCCACCACAATTTCTCTCCAGCCACCTCTATTTAGGGCAACGCACTTCCAATTTGTATTTTTCCTTAGGATAGCCAGGTCTTCCAAGATGCAGTACTTCTAACGCTTCTTGGGTCTACCGCGTGGTCTTTTCTGCTGGAGTGTCCAGTTTGTAATGACTTTGGGTGGCCTAAAATCAGCTATTCTCTCGTTCTTACGTAAGTCGGCGGGAAAAGACCCACTTCATATTTACCTCAAAAATAAGCGTTTTTATACCTAATGAATGATTTTATAAAAGTTTATTAATGGAGTCAGGCGTTACTTTGCGGAAATCCATCACTATATGGACAGTCAAAAGTTTTACTTAGCTAAGATCCGCGACAAGCAAAACAATAACAGAAAATTAATAATGTGTGTTTTTCCGTTGGGTTAAGTGGACTTATTTGGAACTTAAAGCAAAAACTTACGGAAAATCGGCCATCAATTCTCCACCCACCTATACACCAAATATAAATATCACTTTTCGGTTGTCTTCCGTAGAGTCTACTATACCTGAAGATGCCTCGTGTTGGGGCGAAACACGTGTCGTTTACAAGATGGAAAAGTGATAACGTGTGTTTGGTGTTGTGTATAGTGGTTGGTGGGTGGAGAATTGATGGCCGATTTTCGGTAAGTTATTGGTTTAAGTTCCAAATAAATCCACTTAACCCAACGGAAAAACACACATTATTAATTTTCTGTTATTGTTTTGCTTGTCGCGGATCTTACCTAAGTAAAACTTTTGACTGTCCATATTATAAAAGTTTCTCAAACTATGAAAGACAATTAGTTTTTCTTACTCATTTGGACTTACCAATTCTGATAATTAGGCCGAAAAGCTATTATTTCAAATGAATGAGTGATAATTAGGCTGACATATTGTTTCTCATCATATTAATAAACAAATCATAGATAAACACTCATAGTTACAATTATTGTTTTTGGGTGTGTTGTATTTATGCATCCAAAAACAACCATAAAATTGTTGGTTGTTTTTGTAGGTTACCTATTGATTTAGTAAAGTAATAAATGACATTTTATTTAATCATTCACCAGCTTTTTAATTTTCAATGTCACATTATGTACCTTTTTCTTAATATCATTTAAAAGATAAAAACCAACAAATATAATCAAACTACGTCAAGATTTGTTCGATTTTTGCAATTGCACCAAATTTTTCCTCGATTTTGTCGGTGCAATTCTTTTTTGTTACATAAAAAAAAATTATAAAATGGGAACAGTACCAACCCTAGCGCAATTGTTTAGTGCGGAATTATTTTCAAGCACGGTTGAAACACACCTTCAGTACACATTTATATCATGCTATTAAATTTTTAAATGTCATTTATAATAATTAAAAATCAAGGTTGTATTATTTTGTTCACTGCCTGACATTTAGAGGTGATTGTAAAATGTCACAAATCAAGCGATTACCGCGGGTCCACTGTTTATTTATCTACGCTTGGAATAATTGTCTGTAGACCATATATATGGGCCTAGATGACTGCCATTCCACCTTGGACAAGACACAAATCAGGAGGCTCCGTATACAATAGTGGGACATTTATGGGTTATAAAAAAGTGTCCATTCCTTTTACCAATAAAGACAGTGGAGGTGACATGGTTACTTCAATTTCAAGGTGTTTGTGGCATTGATTTAAAGACATCATTTGGGACATTTTACCAGGGAAGAATTTAGGGATATTAAAATCTATTTGGCACAAAGAAGTAATTAACTGTAATAGTGCAAGTCTTAAGTTTATATTATACTTGTATTCTTAGGAAACAATAGACAATAATAAATAAATAAAGAAATAATATTAATACCACATATAAAATAAATAAAACATTTTTTTTATGGGATAGTAAGGCAAACAAGCAAGCGTGTTACCTGATGGAAAGCCATCAAGACCCTCCATATCCATAGTGCCATAGGCAGTGCAGAAGCATTGCCAGCCTTTAAGGAAATCTTCATTATAGGAGGGGAAGAGGGTTAAGCCTCCGGAAGTCAACCGTTTACTGGACGAAGTGCGCTAGCTAAGCTACCACTCAGATGCCGGTTTTCTGTGTGGTACTTCCCAGGGTGAGATGGCGCATTCATACCCAAATAATATGCCATTCTTGACGAAGTATTTGTCAGCAGGGTGGCTAACCACTTATAAACATTTTTTGTTAATTAATTGGTACTAATTTAAAGTGAGTTTTACACTTATGTTTCTTTGAATAAGAGTAGATTATAAAATAACTTACCTAAGTATAAAAAATAGGCTTCCAAGGGTGAACAATAATGCAAACTTTCTCGCTTGTAATAGTAAAATAGGTATATATAGGCATGATAGTATAAAACATAAAAAGCCAAAGAACATGCAGATTCCGAAACCCAAAAATCTCTGTGTTCGACTCTGAAAAATATTAAAAGTCATAATAAACAAGTTGTATAGTGGTAGTGATCAAAATTCTGTTGTGTGGTACCAGGGATGGAATAAGGCCATTCTATTTCATCTCATGTTTGTAATATGAACAGACTACCACTTTCCAGACTCTACAGAAGACAACTGTTAAGTTCTAACTGTCCACGTATGAACATATTCTCATACATACAAATTTCTTTATGTTCTGTTCCTTACAATCAGTTAATGTGGTGAACTTCTAAGCAAAATTGTAAAGTTGTCAATGTTCTATATGTGCAGCCATTTGGTACACGAAACTTGTAGGTATACCTTGTATACTTAGGTATAGGTAGTTAAAGTATAGGAATAAGTATAAAAAATTGGACACAGAAGATTTCTTTTGGACAAATATTTTACTATAGCGAGACTTTAGCACAAAAAACGTATCAACAATGTGAAGTACTGAAAATATTTTTTACCATTTTCTTTAAATAAAAATATTACTGTAATTACCTAGTGTAGCCGTAAAGTTTCGATACACACTTTTCACTCACATTATAAGACCATTTTGCTGGACTAACGAAAAGTTCTCCCTGGTTTTCATCCAACTACTTCGTAGTTTCATTGTAGTGGTGACAAACTAACCCTGATTAAGCTTGCTGTGTTTCTCTTTTATCATTAAATTTATTTATTTATTTGTTTGTTAAATATTATACATTATATCATACCACCATAATAAAAAATTTACTCACATTTCCATATAGCTTTATTGCCTTACTCGCTTTAACTACCTATAGCTATAGCGTTAACCTTTACTCAGTTAATAAAACAATTATGTCATTTATTTAGAAATATCTAAATTAATTTTGTATTTTTTGTATAACACACACTATTACAGAATGATGACAGGTGTGGCAGAATGACTAGCGCTGTATTTAAGCAATGCAGCATTAAAGCTGAGCCAAAGCCTATTCTTTGGCACATTAATGTTAATTTTAAGTTATTACGAAATTTGTGTAGTACTTTACTCTCATTTTTATTTTGATGTTGTTTGTATTGGTACTTTTGTGTTGTTTGTAGTGTGCCTTGAATAAAAAAGTTATCTATCTATCTAAAGTTTATCTTCTTTGTTAATTTGAATAACTGTATTGTTACAGGGCATTTTACAAACAAATATTTATATAGCTATTGAATAGTAAACTGTTTTCTGACTTACCAAAGTAAAATACTCCTTTTGTACATTCTGAAACCAAGTACTTGTAGAACTCGTACTTGTTGGGCTGTCGTCAGTACTCCGTGACAAGAAACTAGGCGTTGAAAACGAAGGCAAACCGAATTTATAACTTCTACGATTCTCGTTTTGAAGCAAATAGTCGTCTAAATCGGACTTTAACGTCGCCATTTTATAGACAGCTCAGCTTTACGTTTAGCGCGTTTAATATCACAGATCACTTCACAGGCATTAGAAGTTAAAAATATTTGTTTTGAATCGTCCCCCTATTAGTTCGAAAAACTATTAAATTAGAAAATATGTGTCATCACGACATATGTCACTGCTTTTGTCAACGTCCAATCCAGATGCATATTTATTTTACGGATAGTTACTATTACCAGCTATAAAAATTTAACGGAAAAGCTTCCTTTTTACACAATCATCCCTTTTAAAATTGTAAAAAAAGGTTTTCATTAGTTTTTTGAAATATGCTATTTCTTCAAAATCGGTAATGATTTTTGACTAGAAGTTATTATTTCCTTCTTTATTTTGATATAACCAGTGATTATGCAAAGAACGACTTATGTATTTTTTTATATATTTTTCTTGGAAATGTACGTGTATAACAAAGTTTAGATGAAAAATATATTCAAGCAGAGTTTCGTTACATAAAACTCCAAATTAGGATTGTTGTTGCGTAAAGTCAAATACTTTTTTTCTTCTTCGGGATACTGATTGGCTCGCCCACAATTACAAAATTAATTTATTTTCTTGACATTAAAACATTAAGCGATATTAATAAATTGAATCATCAAAATTTTTTTGGGTCCAAATATGAGTGATATTTGGACTAAAAAAAAATATTATTTAAATTTAATATAAGGTTATCCATAGTGTAAAGACATAGAAAAAAACATTTCCTCACCGTAATCTGTATCATCACTGAAATCATCGTGTACGTGCCGGCGTATGTTATTGTTATATCGGTCATGCGCACAGGGGGGGCATACGGCGCGCGTGTCTTTATCTTCCAAGTCTGTACTGCTCGCGTCTGAATCCACTTCAGTTTGTTCGATGCGAATTTCCTCGGCATGTCTGTTGTCGAGCTTTTCGTTCGATGAAAGTTGGTTGTAATTTTTTCGCGGTGGCCGGGGATCTGGAAATAAATTCAAAGTTATTTATTTCTTGTACCTATTATTCATGATAACAGCGTTATAAAATATTCCAGGTAAGTTTTAAATTAGTGTAATATTATTTCATTGTTGTCGTTTGGCGGAATGTTTCAAATCAGTTAAGAGTGTGGTTGTTTCAAACAAAGGTAGAAATATTTTTGTTTTGAGGAGTTAAAAAGGAATTTGCAAAAAAAAAAGAATGCTATGCGGAATTTATTGTAGAAAATCGTGAATTGTTATTAGATGGATGTGTAAATTTCTTCTAAAAGAAGCTTAAGAAGATACCTAGAATAGAGGTGTGGAGTTACGAATTACGAAAGTAAGATTCCCTGTGTTATAGACTCCATTATAAACATATAAATGTCAAATTTGCAAACAAAATATTAAACTCAGAATATATACCTGACGGTCATACAAACATCCTGATGCCCGAGATCGAATCTATGACCCTTTGTTTAGAAGGCGACCATTCATATAAGACGTGCAATCGAGGTACCAAGATGTTTTTTGTGTAGGTCTTTAATTTCTTAAAGAATATTGGTGTAGTTTAATCGATTACTACATTATTATAGACGACGTTTTCTACGTATATAATCACTTGCGTGAGCTGGCTGCATACATGAGTGCCATTTGTTTCAAAATAAATAAAAGGTCGTAACAATAATGTTCAATTAGGCTTTTCCCGCCAACTTACATCAGTGACGTTGTGTTTTTATTTCATTTTCATAATCTTATATTATTATCAGTTATATTGTTTAATTGTGGTGGCGTTATATGCAATATAGTTCGATTAAGGTGTATAAGTAAAGTGATATGAAATAAATGCGTGTATCGTAACTTTTTAAGTCCACAGAGGGTTTTGGTAAAATTGCCACCATTTTATCTAGACGTAACGTGATGAGCTGACTTGTTACATTTCAAGAGATTGGATATTATTGTATATTACTTGACACTGGCATAATAGTTGTAACTAATTGCTATCAAAGAAAAGAAAAATAGAATGTTCAATTAAGGTAAATTGGATGTAATTATGTCAGCCGGATTCAATCCATCAAGTTGCAGAATTGAATTTTGTATTAACGAAATTTAAACTCTGTAAATTTTTTTAAACTCAAATTATTTATCTTTCGTTATTTATAATTATTTTATATTGTTAAGCTTTTACCACTATATCATAATGAAATTTCTTTTGACGTAGAGAATATGTTAAACTCCGCTTGTATCCTCTTTTTTGTTCTTTTTATTTCAATATTTTAGATAGTATACCAATAATCTTATTTAATTTGGAGTAAAAAAAACAATAAAATACAAAATGCAAAGCAGGTTTGGACACATGGTCAGGACACAGGCAAGAAACACATGTTCACAAATTGACGCATGTGGCAGCCATCGTCCTTTTCAAGAAAGCATTAAATGTTTATCCAAACAAGTCGACAGTTTTTTTTTATTCTAATATTAAGTAAAATATAATAACATTAAGTATCTTAAAATGTACTAGTGAGCTTGTCACGTTACGTCTTGATAAAAAGGTGGCAATTTCTACCAAAACTTTCTATGGACTTTTCCAGTCAGCTTAAAAATTCGCGATACACGCATTCATTTCATATCATTTAACGTATACGCCTTAATCGGACAGATATTGTATAATACATCATCACAATATAACTGATAATAATATAAGATTATGAAAATGAAATAAAAACACAACGTCACTCATGTCAGTTGGCGAGAAAAAGTCGAAAATATGTGGAGTGTAATAAAATAAATGCGTATATCGTGACTTTCTGACTGGAAAAGTCCATAGAAAGTTTTGGTAGAATGGCCACGGTTTTATATACTCCACTTATACGCCTTAATCGAACTACAGTGGTAATCTATCTTTAGTCGTAATCCTGTAATGAGACAAACGTTTTGTAGGGTGATGTCGGATTATATATAGTTTGAATAAGAGTTATTTGGAATCCTCAAAATTACAAACCAAAGAATCTATTTCAAATCATACTACATAACTATATATCATACTACATAAGTACATATATAATATGATGAATGTGGAATTTTGTAAATTAAATATGACAATGGAGTAATATTTTATTATAAAAATAACATCACCAGTGCTGTAGAGCTTACAAAAACAATAATGGTGGCGCGAACAAGTTATAACTTATCCAGTTATGCATTATATTAGTGAAGATTTGCCGAAATTTTTATGTTTACTCAATAAAGATAGGCGTGTCGGATTACAGGCGCTGGATTAGACAGGGTCTGGAATACCGCGGTTCCCCAGTATATTGTACAATATACCATAAAAATTAAACATTATAACTGATAATTTAATAAGATTATAAAAGATTAAATAAAAACAACGTCACTAATGTAAATTAGCGGGAAAAGTCCCTTTTATATTGTATGTATAAAATTTTATGTAGATTCTGTTAATTAACCCAAGTCCACAATTTGTGGGTTTGAGCTAGTTCGCATAAGTACTTTCAATTAGTTTAAACGCTTGTTGCTGTGTTAATTTTACCATGCCATATCATTTTGTTGACGTTTTGATAGTACGAGGTCAATATACACTAATAGTTTGTTTGTATATTTTATTAAGTCTCCGTTATCATAAATAACTTTATTTTTATCAAAGTGCTTAACACATTATTTGGAGAATATTTACGAGAGAGCAGTGAGATAAAATTATTTTAATATAGAGAGAATAATAGTCACAAAAATATATATGAAGCGCTTCGCTGAAGGTTATAAAAAGTGGACAGTTCTAAACTATAATGTGCAATTTCTTATTTATTAATCTTTTCGATGTTTAAATAAATAAATAAAAATTATAAAACTGTGTAATTTATGTAATATTTATATGTATTAAATATTTTTAAATATTATTAAATATTAATATAGAAATTAATATCTGAAATTTTGGCGCGTATTTATGCCACGAACATAGTGATTGTATTGTATTTTTCTAACCTCTAGTTATTATAAGTTATAATGTGTACTTCTCGTGGTTTTTCTTATAATATAGTTTGACAAAGACGTTGAAGTGAAGTGAAATGAAATAAATAAAATAGCTTAACTAGTCAGCTTGTCACGCTACGTCTTGATAAAATGGTGGCAATTTTACCAAAACCTTCTACGGACTTTTTCAGTCAACTTAAAAAGTCACGATACACGCATTTATTTCATATCACTTTACTTATCGAACTATATTGTATAATACGCCACCACAATTTAAACAACATAACTGATAATAATATAAGATTATGAAAATGAAATAATAAAACAACGTCACTGATGTACGTTGGCGGGAAAAGTCATAAAAAGATACTTGTTATTTATTATACGATTATAATAGTTATTCCTAATTGTCATCAATGAAAGAAAATAATTCATTTATTTTTTTAAATTATCTATTTAAGTAATATATCATAATGTGAAAACGATTCAAATAATTAGTAAAACATAATTTATCATGATAAATCCTTTTTTCGTGTAATTTAAACACAAATTATTTAAAGTATGTTTCTTTTTCAGATCATGGCGAAAGACAATCCAAAAATTGCTGTTCTCGGTGCGGGTGTGGTTGGTATGACCGTGGCAGACTTGCTACAAAAAGAATTTAGAAATTGCGACATAAAAATAATAGCGGAAGGCTTTAAAGAGGATACAACTAGCGCTGTAGCTGCGGGTATTTTCAGACCTGGGACAAGTTTCAAAGGCTCTTCGGCAAAAATTACGAAAAAATGGATAGACGCTTCATGGCATTATTGGCAGGAAATTTTGAAATCAGCAGACGCTCCGCAAGCTGGCGTTATGGCATTCTCAAGCTATATTTTTTCTAAGAACAACTATCATGTCACAAGAAATCACCTCATTGAAGATTTAGTACCTATATATAGGTCGGTGGATAAAAATGAACTCGGCCTCTGTGGAGAGGGATGGAAGTACGGATCATTTTTCTCGACCTTGAAAATTGGTTGTGAACGATACCTACCGTGGGTCGAAAGGAAATTTATCGAAAGAGGCGGAAAAATCGTTAAAAGTAAAATTGATAATTTCACTTTCCCCGAAAAATACGATTTGGTTTTTAATTGCATGGGATTAGGGGCTAAATTGCTATGTAACGATCACGATTTGGTGCCGATACGTGGCCAAATTGTAAAAGTCAAAGCGTCATGGTTGAAAATGGCGTTCTACGGTGATTATGATACATATATAATACCGGGTTTAGATGGGGTGGCAACTTTGGGCGGTGTTCGACAGTATGACAGTTACAATATGGATGTTTGTAAACACGACACGGCGGCCATATTGGAGCGTTGTTACGATTTGTTGCCAGCGTTAAAAAAAGCTGAGATCGTTGCGCATAAAGTTGGATTAAGGCCGCACCGAGTTCCGGTACGCGTTGAACCGGAGTTTATCAATGGCACGAAAGTAGTTCATTGTTACGGACATGGCGGATATGGTATTATGTGTGCGCCCGGTACTGCTATAAACGCTGTTGAAATAGGTTTAGATTTATTCAGGGGTAATGGTAAAAATAAATTGTAATATTTTTCCAAAAAAAAAAAATTCTAAAATAAATACGGAATTATCGGTAACTATAAGTCAAATTTAACGTTTATTTACAAGGGCATAACAAAGATGGAAATAGTTTGATAGTATACATATATCTTATAAAGAAATTTATATTATATATAATAAATTTTAATCAGCAAAAAGCCATCCATAAATTACGTAACATGTTAAGACATTGTGTGACAAGGACCAGGAAGATGAGTCATAACCTTCGTGACATCACATGTCCACTTGTCATTTGTAAATGTTCCCAAATTATGGATTTGTATTGTTAAGAAAGCGGTAATAAAATAATTTGAAAAGTAAAGATTTTTTTTAAAAATTGTTAATGGAATATTTGATAAATTTTAATAAATGTTTGTAAACTCTTGAAATATATGTGTTTATTTCCACCTCGTTTCGTGTCCTAATTTTTTTTTGCAAATAGCGATAATTTGTTAAGATTTGTTATGCAATTATGCATTAAGATAAGTAAGTCTTAATGTATTTGAATGAGATGATTTTGATTAACAATTATAATCATTATTCAAAGTAGACCGACCGATTGGCTCAGTGGCGGGGCCCTCCGCCCGCGGAGTCAATGGTCGCGGGTTCGATTCCCGCATCGGAATAAATATTTATATGGATTTATAAATGTTTATTCCGCGTCTGGTAACCCCCCAATCCGCATTTCCTTTCCTGCCCCTTCCTTTTTTCTCTATCCTTTCCCTTCCTCTCCGCCAATCCACGGTCTGCCGTGCCAATGGATGCGTGGGTAGGGGCGAGCCTAGTCGAAAGCGTGCCGATCGTCCCGGGGTCGGGCTCCCCCGGGGACTATGGTGCCTTACCTCAGCATGCAGGGCTCTTCTGGGGCTGACCTCCATCCTCCCTTGTGGCTCGTGGGATTCACTAAGACGAATTTAATATACCTAATTTGTCGAAAAATGACAGCGACGTGGTTCGCCACCCGTCACGTCCTGATTCTCACGAGGGCGAAAAGCGACCAATGATGAGCCGTTTCGCTGCGATGAATGGCAGCGGATGTAGCTCTGTGGTCTCTGCCAAGCCCTGCGGGGGATAGGCGTGAATATATAAAAAAAATTCAAAGTAGACGATTCTGCAGAAAGAGACGTAAATTCCATCATATTTGTACTAGTCGATATGGAATAAATATCTGTAGGACATACATACATTCATCCTGATGCAGGAATCGATCACGCGACCAAACTTTGAAGACGGTAGGGCCGCCACTCAGTCAATCAGATTACCGTATCATTATTAGTATGATGTAAATAAAGTTATCCTGGTGGACACTTTAATATTATTTCATATGTATCAATCACGTAGGAACAAAAGAGAGAAAAACTAATTTTGTACCATAATTCGTAGCGTAGTCGTCAAGAAGATTGTAAAATGTAGATGATTCAGAGATGGATACTTTTTGTTGTAGACGAAAACCATTTGAGTGGACTCATAAAACGTGAAAATACATTTTCTTTTCTCAGCACGTTGCATGTACACGCTTTATTCTATTACGCAGAAACGACACACCTGTGCCGGATCTCTTAGAAAATTATTTTCCTTGGCGAAAAAACTCGCTACATTAAAGGCCATTTTTTTATAAGATAAGAAATATTTTATAGAGATGAACATAAAGAAGTGTTTCATATCATCACTCTGTTTTTCCACGAGGTTTCTTTTCACGCACTATAACCCTGTGGGACCAGTTACTATTTAGTTAATAATTATATGTCCTGTTTTTATATGGTGTTCTGTTTTTTCACATGTTGCCAACACTTTCTTAAAAAATACAGCTCCCGTCTGTTCTACAAATAAGTTGGTTGTTTTATAATAACATACCATTTAATTTAAAGCCGAAGTAAATTTTTTTAAGGGGCCGGAACGTCATATGAAATAAAATACTCAACTAAATCTGTCTGTTTTGACAAACATAAATTATTTATCGATTTGTGACTTGAAAAATATTATTGACTGTTACGTACATTATATAATTTGTAGGAGATATTAATCTGTCTGTATCCTGAGTTTACGTCCCTTTATATTGGGTAGGAGTAATATATTTCTTCTTAGAGGAGAAACAATATTTGTTATATTTAAAATTGAATGATAAGTGATAAGTATTTACCTGTGATTTAATTATTATATAATCTTGTGTGACAAGATTTTACGTGTTTTTATTGATGTTGTATGTCACTTGTTTTCGCTTATCTGGGGGCGCTTGACGTACACTCTCCTAATTACATTTACTTTTGCACTCGACTTTTACGCAAGGAAGACTAAATAAAACTTCAATTTAGAGATTTAAGTCATAATATATCTTTAAAATTATGAAGTATGATGACTGAATTAAAAGAAATATATTTCTTTGTCCAAAAAAAAAGTAATATTCTGGAGATCTGAGGTATTATTAATATTTTATTTTTAAATTAAATAAACCACTTTTTCTTAAATCACAATCAACTAGTATTCACACTTTATAACTTAATATCAATATAAAAATGTTATTTGTTAACCGAAATGATTGTGCTTTCTACAATTCAGCTGTAAAATTTATGTACATTTTTTTAATAACAACTTTCAATACATTTTACTACATGATTGTTTTTATCTATGATTTAATTCCATGTCGAATATTCTTTGCCTATTTTTAATGTTATAAATTAAACACTTCAGGTCTCCAGTGAATGGGAATGCATACAAATTACGAATATTGGCACTTAATAGTAATTGAATCTATGTAGATGCTTATAATTACAATATATGACCAATCCAAAACGGTTTAACTTAATTTGGTATTTGAACAGAGGTTACAACTTTGAATTTTACAAATCGTAATGGAGCGTTATAAGTGCAAAGATATTACATGAAGTGTTGAATTTAACGTCTTACTATTCATATGATATGTTTAAAATAAACAGAACGAGGAAAATATGTGTATTATTTCAGCGAAAACTAATCTAATTTAAGACAAAATTTCCACAAACTATTATAAATTTAATTATACATTCCACAAACTATTATAAGTCGTAGGTAAGGTAAAATATCACTTCCAATAAATTATAAATTTATTGGAAGTGATATTTTACCTTACCTACGACTTTCCTACTTGGTGTTATATGTAAAATAAAGAGTAACATCTGGAAAAAGCATTTAATTTTACTAATAATAAAAAAGGTGGAAAAAAACGAACTATTTTTTTTTATATTTGGAGTGAAAAGCAATTTAATTTTACTAACAATATCTTAACCTACCATTTTTTTCACAGGAACTAGTTACCTACAGGAATATTTCTGAACCATTACAGTATTGAAGCCTTCAAAAAACAGCCTACTTATATCTCAAAACAATGATACGATGTACCTACGATATTTGGACCTTCAAAAAAATAAGCCTACTTATATCTCAAAACAATGATACGATGAACCTATACGACGTTGGGACTTTCAAAAAACAAGCCTACTTCTATCTCAAAACAATGATACGATGAACCTATACGAAATTTGGACCTTAAAAAAAATAAGCCTTCTTATATCTCAAAACAATGATACGATGAACCTATACGACGTTGGTACTTTCAAAAAACAAGCCCACTTATATCTCAAACCAATGATACGATGAACCGATACGACTTTGGGACCTTCAAAAAACAATACTACTTATATCTCAAAACAATGATACGATGAACCTATACGACTTTGGGACTATCAAAAAACAATACTACTTATATCTCAAAACAATGATACGATGAACCTATACGACTTTGGGACTTTCAAAAAACAATACTACTTATATCTCAAAACAATGATACGATGAACCTATACGACTTTGGGACCTTCAAAAAACAATACTACTTATATCTCAAAACAATGATACGATGAACCTGTACGACTTTGGGACTTTCAAAAAACAATACTACTTATATCTCAAACCAATGATACGATGAACCTATACGACTTTGGGACTTTCAAAAAACAAGCCATCTTATATCTCAAAAAAAAAAACTCAAACAGTTTCTCAGGCCGTACAAACAAACAATTTGAATGCCTTAAGTTAAATGCAGTGTAGTCAGTTTTAAAATAAAGCGTCAAATTTTTTTTATCTTACCAATAATTTTGATTACGCACTCACGTTCAGTGTGAGTTCAAAAGATTATCATTAAGTTTGTACAGAATAAGTTAAAGTAAAAATTTAAATATAAATAAATATGCAAATAATAACAATTAGCTCGTATACCTATGGCCCATCAATATCATTATAAGATATATTCTTAAAATCAAGTCGCAATAAATGAATAGCACCGATTGAGTTATTTCACTCACTTGTATGGATATTTACTTCCTGATGAAAACGCTTAGCATCAAA
The DNA here is from genome assembly GCA_031353405.1 of Baronia brevicornis. Taxonomy (NCBI): domain Eukaryota; kingdom Metazoa; phylum Arthropoda; class Insecta; order Lepidoptera; family Papilionidae; genus Baronia; species Baronia brevicornis. The sequence continues at coordinate 250,682 of JASFAT010000212.1, read as the reverse complement.
ATATTTGTAAATTACTTTATTTCATTTCCCATTGATTTTGTAATTCAATTGCAACGGACGTGAATGAAAAAAGCAAATATATGGTTTAATCTTCACATATTCTGTTAAAATTTATGTATCAGCCCCATAGTCAATAAAAAAAAAATTATTGTGGCACCTTAGGAAGTTGGCAGGTTTGTGAAAATGCAGCTTGATAAAAAAAACGCTAACCCTTAGTGTTTTTTAATTACGATAAAAAATATTTTCGCAAAATAAAGCAATCTGAATTGACTTCATAATTGTCAGTCAGCATCAAGTCCGTGTCGCATTCCACCGCTGAATATTTACCAGGAACACCCCACATGCAACGCCAGCTTAGGAAAAATCGAAATTCACCCATCCATTATTGTACACTGTAACATGGTATAAAATGCGTTATAAAATGTTTATTTTTTAACCTTGGAAATGTTATTTGATTTAGATTGAGTGACAAATGGATTTTAAGAACTGTGTCATATTGATTTTTATACGCTTTTTTTCAGTTATTTTTAGTACATTATCCATCTAAAACTGTCGCTTTGTGGATAAATGTAAAAAAGCTTTATTGAAAAAAATCAAAATAAAATGTTTTCTTTCAAAATTAAGTTCATCGTAGTATTCTACATGTTTTTAATGATGTTTTTGATGAGCATAGTTAAATCAAAAACAACGCATAAAGAAGCAAATACTGTAATTTTATTGCAGGAAGAACCATATGAAAATTCTAACGCTTTACACAGAGAGGCAAGGGGAGTATACGAGGACGAGTGGCTTATTTCGCTTCACAATCATTACGAAGTTAGCGACACCGATATTGCTTCAACTGAAGACATTTTGCTATCTAGATCCGAGGAGACAACAGTTAAGACATCAAAATGAAATATTATAAATAAAATATTATTTTTAACAATATATTTATGTTTCTATTACTAGTATGTGTTAATTTTTATTCTTATTGCATCTTAATTATTGTTTTATTATAAAATAAATAATATGTGTAAAATTATATGGTCTATAATGTTAAAATAAAAATGGAGAAATAGGTGGTTCCCACCCGTTACAAAATGTGTCTTGACGTATATTCTCTTCATAATTTCGGCAATATATCTAAAAAAGCTGAGATATCTAAAAATATTTAAAATTATTTTATATATTAATACAACTAATACTTTAATTAACAAGTGTGTTTGTAAACTTCGATTCGTCCAACTGATTGCAATGAATTTTTTTGTGTCTATGGTTGGTTGCAGTTTAAATGGTAGAATATTTTGGACCCAATAGGAGACGCTATTGTCAGCATTTTAAAAAAAATTCTGATCTATGACACAACAACCCCGGCACACTGATATGTTATAAAATACGTTATTTTTCAATGTTTGGCATATGTTAAAATAATTACCAAAGTTGAGTTTGAATAATTTAACGCCTATATATTTGTATATTAATTTGAAGGTCAAGTACCTGAAGTACAAGAAGGCGCAAGTTTTGCCGAAACGCGCTGTTTCAAAAATGTTCCTTGTATCAGTATTTATGTACCAAGATTCTTCTGATGAGGTGTCTAATCTTTCTTATTTTCTTATACGGAGCTGAAACGTGGACGATGACACTACATGACCGAAAATAAATAGATGACTTGTAAATGTGGTGCTGGAGGCGAATGCTCCGCGTGGATCGCTTATCGTACAAACATCTCCATTTTAAAAGAACTTAAAATTAAGGAAAGGCTATCATATGCATATGTAATTTTTCGGTCATGGAGATTTAGACTAGATGGACTAACTTGATAAAGTCCGTCACTCACAATTCGATCTGTGAATGCTTACAAGAAGCCATTAACAGAGAGAAATGGAGGCGCAACATGAGACTGGCGACACAAGACCCGACCGGCTAGTGACCACAACCATTCTGTAGTGACCGATTAAGAAGAAGATTTATGCACGTGTGGTTCCAACATCATATAAAGCGAATATGAGAGCAAATACCAATAAAGGGTTTACAGTGTCTACCTAAAAATAAAAACAAAGCACGGTACTCAATTGCCAAGCGTAGGGATTACGATAACATGCTTCAATTTTCAGGGAAGCCAATGTCTGCTACGGCTATTACCGACTATTACGATTGTATTGCTAGATTGATTTATGCATAATGGCCGAAACTTTAGAGTTTATTTTATATCATCATTACCTACGTTTTTTGGAGTAGACTGACGGACATCATATCAGTTTGGAAGTTGAAAAAGCTACCGTAAACTTTAAAACGTTAAAATCATATTACAATCAATATTTTTTTCATTATACTATTTGATTATGATTTTTGCTACTAATTCAGTAGTAGTGATATTTGGCAAAATTGTAGTGTTAAGTACACGTGCATTCAACCGTGTGGAAAAACTAGTGTTGTAATGAAAAAAATATCATTTTTCTAACTATAAATTATAAAATAAATTTATATTAAATTTAGTTCAACAGGTGTTGAGTGTGACAAACCGGATTTGAGAACTGTGCATATCAATTTAGTAAGTAATTGATTTTTTATATTTATTTTGTATATATATATCAGTATTCCTATTTTTCAACTATTTTTGGAATAAAAAGTTGAATTGTAGTTATCGTCTTGAATATCAGCGTAAAAAAATTATAATTGTAATTAATAAGTGATTGGTTTCTGAATTATATTCGAGATAAAATGATTTCTAGCAAAACTAAAGGTGCCATGAGTTTTTTAACAATATTAGTCATAACCATCGTACAAGCGGAAGCAATGTCTAAAACACAAAACTTGAATTTAATAATAGAAGAACTTTTAGAAAATAACGTGTTAAACAGGAAGACAAGAGCAGTACATGAGAATGAATTAATTATTTCACTTCACAATGACAAAGAATTAAGGAACATCGATAGTGCTTTATTGCCTGAACAAATATTGGTAAGCAAATACGAGAAGACAACAATGAAATCAAGATGAAGCACTTCACAAAATATGGCTTTTCTAAATAACAATTGATGCAATAAACTTCAGTTTGATGTGTATGCGTCTACTATTCATTAATTATATTCTATAGTTTTTTTTTGTTTTGGCGCATGAAACCATAAATATTTTAGTCTATGGAATAAACTTATATTAGTTATGTGAACGTATTTCCGATCCGCCCCTTCCTTTCTTATCTGTCCTTCTTTTCCTCTTCGCCAATCCACGGTCTGCCGTGCCAATGGATGCGTGGCTAGGGGCGAGCCTAGTCGCAAGCGTGCCGATCGTCCCGGGATCGGGGTCCCCCAGGTACTATGGTGCCTTACCTCAGCATGCAGGGCTCTGCTGGGGCTAACCTCCATCCTCCCTTGCGGCTCGTGGGATTCACTAAGACGAATTTAATGTACCTAATTTGTCGAAAAAATGACGGCGACGTAGTTCGCCGGGTGCGTCACGTCCTGATTCTCACGAGGGCGAAAAGCGACCAATGACGAGCCGTTTCGCTGCGATGAATGGCAGCGGATGGAGCTCTGTGGTCTCTGCCAACCCCTGCGGGGTTAGGCGTGAACATATAAAAAAATCGCTTTCAATAGTGCCAAAATAGCACGGATGATTTCGCCAATGTCACGTAAAAGGGAGAAGACACGAAGGAGGTTAATCAGTGCGGTTGAGATAAGGAAGAAATAGAATGCACACGATACTTATGAGATTGAACGGTGCGGTCGGGGTAACAATGGAATAGAATGGAGAGGACACGAAGGAGATTAATCGGTACGATCGAGATTACAGCCCCAATAGAATTTTTAAGTGAGTAGGTAATAGGCATTTTATGATTAGCCGTTAAACAAAAACAACACAAATAATAATATAAGATTATGAAAATAAAAACACACGTCACTGATGTAAATTGGCGAGAAGATCCAAGTATCTATGGATGAAATCTATAACTATGGATGAATGCGGATTGAGTATTTATAGAGTTTAATACTGTATAAAAATAAATCTAATCCACCCTGGACAAGTTTGGCAGACTAATGACAAAAATATGCAAATCAATTTAGAACCACATGCCGTCAGTCCTCCAGAAACAGAGGTCAGTGCTCAGCAGTAGGACATAAATGAGCTGTGAAAAAGAAATGACGTCACACTAAGGGGAAAGGAGGGGTCAGACAAATGTGAAAACGGGAGAAAAAATTCAAAAATTATGAAATTCATGTGATATAATATATGGATGGCTCCTAATTTAATAACTGGGCCACTAGTGGCTTAGTATGATCACTATGAAATCGGCGGAAAAAATTATAAGGAGAGAGTAAAACCTTTGTGTAGTAGATCTTATAGCATTATATAAAGTATATGAAGACAAGCTCAGATTATTTTAAATACTTGGAGACCATTTAATATTTGAATTAACGTGGAATCGAATCTACTATACAAACTTTACTTGTTTACTTGTGTACTTGCAGCATTCTTTAAAATCGGAAAATAGTCGGTACCATATGTCAGTCATGTTTAGTTATTTTATTTAGATAATCTATAGGTGAAGGTCATGCTGTCTTTCCATGAGGTTATAATGTTATCACCATAATATTATAGTTCAGAGACGTTTCTTGGAAGTATTTATTGTGTTATAAAATCATCGAACAGATAATAAAAAATGTTTTAATAAATTAAAAAATATTTTAACTAAATTATATTTAAGTATAAAACACTAAGTAATTTTACAGTATGCACACTTAATTTACTTGTTACTTTCAATCTTTGGATGACTAGGCGTTGTTTTCTCATATTTATTTTGCAGTGTTTCCGAGGGCAACAGTGATACGACGTATGGCAGGTCATCCTGGAGCTCGGATATCAAATCCATCCTTAGTGTGTGCCTGACGTTTTTCACCTTTAACTGTGGCGTACTCGCTCTGTTGATTTCTTCACTAAACATTTCTTTCTCGAACGAGTTGCTTACGTCTTCTATTGAATCCACTGCAGTACTTTTACCACATGAAGAATTTAATATAACAAAAGTCACTCCACACAATACTAACAAACTCTTCCTTGAAGCGAACATCGTAAATATATTCTAAGAATGAACTTATGAAGTAAGGTTGCAGTATCACAGTATGCCAGTCAGTCTGCTCTTTATTAATATATGCGAATAGATACGTACTAATTGCTTATAAGAAGCGTTCCAAAGATTTGTTTTGTCTCGTTATCGTTCCTACAAGTCACAGTATGAAATGCGCAGTTACTCGTACAATAAACTACCATGTGGTTGGTCAGCGATAGCGGCACTTTGCACAAGCAGCCTCGTTTATTTGTTAATTTATCCGGTTAAAGTTACAATTCAATTGTATTGTAAATTAAAAATGAATTCAACAATAATTATGAATTCAAACAATAATATTGAAAAGAATTCTTTATAATTGGACGTTACACATTAATGATTTATATATATATATATATATATATATATATATATATATATATATATATATATATATATATATATATATATATATATATATATATATATATATATTTCTAGGTCTTTTTTTAAATCCCAAATATATCTTTATTTATTATTTTGAGCGAAATATACACACACCGTTTTCAGGTAGGAAGGTGATTCATTAGGTTTTATAGGCACTACAGTAACCGTCGATGAAGAGTTTTGATGAAACTTCAACGCACCGTCTGCCAGTTCTTTGACAATGGCAACTCAGTGAATAAATAGCAATGCATTATTGTAAACGGATTTCGTTATCATTATTTTTTATCCGTTCACTTCAATTCGTGAGTCAATCTTTGATGGTGTAAAGACACTCCCTATTTTACTACTAAATTGTTTGTACTAAAAAAAGACCCTGGTGATAACCGGGATCAAATATTGATTATTCACTTCATGTCAATGGATAAATGTAAATATTTTTTTTACTTTTTTCAACGTATGAGTTGCACTCGACCGTTTACTTAAGAATTTAAATCAATACATTATCTTACAAACACGGTTTAACACTTTTTTACAGCACATATATGTCCCACTGATGTCCATAGTCTCCCATCATTTCTAGAGGAACCGAAATTAACCCACCACGCTTGTCCAATACAGATTGGCGGGGTAACCGTAGGTAGGCCCTACATATATTTTATCCCGATGCGAGTATCGAACCCGCAACCATTACTCCGTTAGCAAAGCCACTCATCCGGCGTAGATTTGACAAAGTTTAGGTGTTCAGAAAAGAAATTTATCAAAAGTTCAAAAACTTTTCCGAAAAAAGTACAGTGAAATTTATGGTGTGCGATAATCCTTTAAGAAAATAAACGAAAAAATTAAAGCGAAAATAGCTTCTCATCTGTATAACACGGACTTCATTGGAAAATTTATAAACGTGTGTATAATAAAATCTACTCACACACACATGCATGCTAATGCATATATGTAATGTTTACCATTTATTCACTTACATAACATGTGGGTAGGGTACTAGGTGACAATACAAACAAATAGCAGTAGATGAGAAGCAACGTTTACCTGAGAATAATACATATTAATAATAGTCTGCAATTCTCAATTCACCCCTTATTAATGGAAAGGCCTATATCCTAGCGGTGGACAATAGGTACAATTATGTTGATGATGATGGAAAAATATTTTCATAATATTTGAATATACTTTCTGAATGTCTCCACGCATTCCAGTTAAGTAGTCAAGAACTAGGACTAGGAGATAACTCATTATGTACGATAAAAGTTATTACTTTCCCTAATGGATATTTATTTTCTTATGATATTAAACTCATAAATCTTGGCCTCATCTTTTAATTAATATTATTAAAGTAAAATAATATTTTTTAATTAATTTATACATGTACATATGTTATTTACACAACATTACCTTACAGTATTTGAGTTTGAGTTGCTTTGTAGAAATATTTTGGACAAATATGTGGAAACTAATTAGCTAAGATTTGTATGTATATATGTACTTGTATGTCTTTTCTTTTATTTATGTTTTGCAATAGCACCCACACGGCATGGAATCTTCATTTGTGGCAACTAGTAAAATGTTCTCTTTTTTGTATTAATTTTTATTTCATAAATCATGTAATATATAGATGGTCATTAGATTGTTTATTTACTTCTTATTTGCTTATTTATGCGCAGCAAACATGTTTTTAGAATATATATTAATTGTTTAAAAAGAAGAAATAAGAATCATTGGCAGTTATTTGTAATTATATAAGGCTATTTGCTCATTATCTAATATGTTATGCTTAATTAACAAAGAAATTATATATAAACTATTAAATAAACATAGGATATAAAATCGCAATCAAAAGTAATTTGTTTAATTGAAAGTAACTAAAAACAGGCGAAACAATATGATTCATGAAAACAGCGTGATACATTATATATTTAATTATTTTAATTTAAAATTATTAAAAAAAAGCTTAAATAATAAATAGAATTTCTATTAAAATCAAATGCGAGGTATGGCAGCTGACTTTCTTTGCATTATGCATTGCTGAGAAGGTTAAGATAATGTTTTATTATTATATTATACTATTTCCGTAAAAAATTCCATGGGGCATATGACCAATTTCTATATTTTTTACTTCAAAATAACAAACTTCCTTAAAACTTTTTCTTTTAGCCTGTTTATCTCGCTAAGGGAATAAAAATAAAAAGTCTCATGATTCTTTCACATTCGCTATATCGCGAGTTCCTTAAGTGTATTAAATACGGAATTCCCGTGTAAAATACATGAAAATACAGGAAAATACATTTTAATATGTATATGTGATCACCAATACGACGAACAATTGGCTTAGTGGTGGAACTGCCGCCTACGGAGAAAATGGTCGCAGGTTCGATCCTCGTATTGGGAGAAATATATGAGTGGCCAACATATTTATTCAGTCTGGTTACCTTTCCAATCCGCATTGAACACTGGTAGTGGGTTAATGTCCATTCTTCCAGAAATAGGTGTCCCGTGCCCAGCAATGGGACATATATGGACTGTGGAAAAAAAATAATTTATCAATATTTTAAACATTATTGTCTAACAAATAAAATTTTATGTTATTTATAGCATTGTTTATTTGGGTACATGTGTGTCCAAATTTAGACACAAAACTAATTTAATTGATAATAAGACAGATTTCAAGATGTTTAAAAAGACCAATGATGCTATTTTGGATGTCAAACAAGACATCCGATGTTCACTAATCAACCAGGAAAACCTTAAAGATAGTGCTGATAGGGTCGAAAATACCTCAGCATTAATTAAAATGTCTCGAGGTTTTTACTTAAATTAGACCAGATAGGATAACTCAATTGCGAACGTTCGAAAAAAGGAAATTCGTCAATTGAAGCGATTACCACGGGATTTTACAAGAACTTGATCAGCGGCGGAGATAACCTGCGCTATCGCCAGTAAGAGAACGCCCGGGGGTCAACTGCGCTAAACGCACAATACAGTCGTTAAGTTGTCACTTTGCCCGGGGGTGGATTCTCAATCTATTCTATATCACTCTATTGATAAAGGTGATCACAATTACTGCGTTGCCATTTTATAGAACTATACGGCAGTATGTTTGAGATCTATAAGAATTCTTAACTTATCTTTACTGTAGTACGTACGAGACTTAATCAATCTCCTAGACAAGATTTTTAAAATAACATATATTTCGCCAAAAAAGTACATTTATACATTTGCTGTGATTTAAAAATAAATCGTTGAACTATCGTTGGATAATTTCGTTTGCAGTAGGTATACAAAGAAGTAAACATAATTAAAAAGTTAGGTATAAATTGTAGTGTAAAAATTTACACGTTGTGGCTTCCCGCATTGAATGAGAAAACACTACTTCAGTCATTGCACCGAATGAAAGAACAGTAAGAGATTTTTTAGATCGCTTAATGCGGTGAAAGCTCAATTGGTTAGATATGCGCTTATGATCTAAGCCATCGACTCTAAGGTTGTGGTCTTTATCATCATATGGTCCTATGACCCCAAGGTAGGACAGAGGGCGTCCACAGTACTTCTCCATTGGGATCGGTCTTGAGCGACGCGCTTCACTTCAGGCCACGTCAACCCGATGGATTTCATCTCGGCTGCTACTTGAGGAGTCGTGGTCTTAGTAATATAAAAATATTGTTAGTTTTTTTTTCAATATTCCCCTTCTCAAAAAAGACATTCAAAAGTTATGTAAGTGATAACCACCGCTTCTTCTACATCGTCACGTCACGGAAGAGAACCAATTACCTTGTTGTATTTGAAGACTAATCGTTGATCTTGAAATGGCTAGTCCTTAGATCGCGTGAGGTGTCAACAAAACGAACAGCATTTTATTACACTTTTGAAAAAATACTGTGACAAACGGTACAAAATTGGTAAAATAAGATAAACAAGTAAGTACATTCTTCATCCAATTATGTATGTACATGCATAAAAAGACGATTTCAACAGACTAACAAAATGACATTATGCACAAAGAAATCAAAGCCATATTGATGTATTTATTCCATTCATAGATATTCAACATTCTTTTGTGATTTATTCATTTAACTTGTTTCATCAATATTTATTTTTCTATGACATGTATGTACATAAAGTAAATAATCCCGACGTCTTAGCGTTTCAAAAAAGAAAGACTATTTCTTTTGTGAGGTTTGTTGGCGCTGAAATCAGCATTTGAGCGCAAACTATGACGACTGTTGCAAGTGGAGACAGCACTGTAAAAGATTATACTTCTTAGTCTTGGAATCCCACCTGCAGGAAAGTGTTTCGATTGTTTGGATTATTACATTACATACATAATTACAAATTTATTTGTAATCTCAGAAATGATGTTAAACTGTGGACCACATTAAGACATAATTATAATAACTATTTTGGTACACAGTTGTAACGATCCAAATGAAAGATTGTCAATCCTTAAAATATAATGTGTTTTGAAATAAGTGTAAAGTGTTTATTTAAATAATTTGCTAATGAGAATCGTTATATTAACTAGCTATCAAACCTTGCCATTAAAACTCCTTCGACAATTTGTCGAGTGTTTCCTTAATAGGACCTCTTTATGAGTCAACATTAGTAGTTCTTATATATAGTGACCGGAGACAATATAACGCTTCATTTGACGTACGGCTTCTAGGAGAATAATACACATACGGACAACATGCTTTGGAAAATTTTTTTCATCGCCTTCATGGCTGTTGGTGAGTTTTGAACTATATACAAACCCGTATTTGTTTTAATTTTCAATTTAAAAGAAAGATACTTGACCTTAGAAACTGCATGTTTTGACATGTTTGATACTTATTTTTTAAAAAAATAAACTTTAAGTAACCTGCACAAAAGCCCACATCATTACGTACCAGTATTATAAGTAAATTAATTTAAATGCTAAAAGAATATTGAAATTGCTCCTAATGTACTTTTATCAATGTACTATGTAATATATTAATATAAGACGCTATCGCTGTCGGTGATGACTGTGTGTGTATGTTTTGTGTGAATTCTATAGATATTGCAATAAGTTCAATGATAAATACATTTTTTTTAATAATTCGATACACATTACAATTTTCATTAGGAAAAGTTTCTAATAGAACTATAAATATAAATATCCTATTATCTTAATATGCTTAAGTATAATAGTAACGAAAACATTTGGAAACTTAAAACTTACTTCTACAGTTCTTAAAAAACTGTTTGCTTTCCTATTGTTTACTATCAAATAGATAATTAAGGTAACATACGCTTGTTTTAAATATTCATATATTTTTACATTATAAAAAGAAACCAATTTTATGGTCCAAAAGTTTGAACAGCGCTGTCGGTTGGAGTGTTCTAGTGGTGTCATTTTATCGATAATGACAAAGACAATAATGATGATCATGAAAGTTATCTAGTAGATCTTAAGTTGTAATTAGAATAATAAGTTAAAATGAATGCATTTTTTATTTACTAGGACAAAACTTTTATGTATTTGCCTTAATTTAATGACACTCATGACATGAATCCATGTGAGAATACTAAAATTGACACTAATTAAATGTATTTGCGTTATGTTAAAAATGAATAGTAATAACAGACAAAAAATTATATAGTAGTTATCTTTTATAACTGTAGTTCAATATGTTGTGGTGATATTATTTTTTTGCTGTTGAAAACCAACAATAAGTGATGATCACGTTGCGAAACCTTTCAAACTCGTTAGTTAAAACCATTAACACCTCGATCACCTTACTACGACTTAGAAAAGAGAAGTTATATGATTAATATACCTAATAGTCACTTTTGATAAATTTTTGTTACGGAGTCCTTGTAAATTATTGAATAGCCACAGAATCGATATTTTAAAGCTTCCATCAATTGAGAGCAGGAAACAGTTTTGTTTTAGCTGGAACTGACTTCCTTAACTAGAGTAAGCTCTATATTGACAGTTAAATATCAAAACTCAAATAATCACAATAAGAGTTTATTCTAAAATCAAATGGCTAATAAAGAATAAAGTACTTAAAGTACGTAAGTTGGTTAAATTTACACCATCGTGGTGGAAAACTTCGCAGCTCGATGTTAGTAGAAGCCGCTTTAATTTCTCCCTAATGGCATAGTTACTAAATATACATGGTATCAGATAAATAAAACAAGTAATATATAAAAAAAATTAAATTAAATTCCTACTTTTATATCCTGCTCAATATCTTATTTAAGAGACATTGTTTTGTCCCATATAAAACTAAATTTAATTAATTATATTTGAAAAAACTGTATTAAAATCAAGTGTCATTCACCACAAGTTTAAAAAAAATGTATTTGATGTTTAATGGATGAATAAAATAGTATTTTATTAACGATAGAAATTTTTAATAAAATATATAAATATGTACATAGGGAAAGTATGAACTAATAGTTGGAATTGATATAAAATGATTTAAATTCGGACTTTGCACCGGGAACAAAGTGAACCTATATACAAATATAACCCAAAACTATAAGAGAACACAGTTCGAATTGGCTTGCATAGCGACCGCAAATCGTCAGTTGCATGCGTTTGGATACTAAACTCCTGCGATCCCCTCTTCCTGTGTTGCAGATCGGCCTATTTACCAATTTACCTCGTCAAAGTGATATAAACGTTTATGTCTCAATACGGTTTTGTAAGCTCGTTTTCGGCCGACTTATGAAGTACGAGAGAGATAGAGAAAATCACGTCTCAAATGATAACAATTTGATATCAGGAAGATATGTTATATCTAAAAATAATTACTTTATGATCGCTTTTATTGTACTGCAAGTTAAATAATCTTAGGTAACCTCTCTATTCACAAAAAGTAAACTTAGAGAATTGAGAATATAATCAAACGTAACTATTAATATACAAAATTTTTTTTTTTTTAAATAACCAACTTTTTTCAATAAATTTGTATTAAAATATAAAAATGATTAGTTTTATTCCAAGCGGATCCATTTTTTTATTAGTTAGGTGTAGGAATAAAAATATAGAAAACAAAAAAGAATAATCTTAAAAACTATAACATATCAAATTATAAACAAAAGTCTAACCTAACCGGCTTCTGTGTAAAATTAATATTTTTTATATGTAATATCTGTATAATCATATATATTTAGTATTTTTTATATTATATTTAATATTTGTGTAAAATTTTAATTACTTAAATTGTATATTTTTAATTATACTCTCTAATTTATCATAGAGCTGAATTTTAATACATTGTATATTAACCAGAAAATGCAAGCGAGCCAGTTTCATTACATACAAAATTATAATTTACTTTTTATTTTGAAAACCACCAAATACATATAATACATCTACCAAAATTGATAACATCCTTCAAAATCACATTGATAGAAGATAGAGCGAATACAATACAAAATTCAATTGTTCATTTAGATTTGCAGTTCCGAGGTTTCAAATGTTACTTTTTTACTTACTTAGATATTGAAATGCGATATAATTACAACATTCGACGATATTTGTGTTAGATAGTACAACGGGCGAAGAGGTTATAAGGTCCTCCTGATAATGTTGTCGCTGTAGGTAATAAACATTTAATATTGCTTTTAAGATTTGTTGACTGTAAAGATATCGCTCACTCTTCGTAGAGAGTGGGATATAAATTGTAATTATAAACAAAATTGGCACGTGATAGCTCTATGGTTCATTGATACGGTTATTATTTTCGCGTATATATCGCAAATTTTGGGTTTCCATATCGTTTAATTTAATGTTACATAGCCTATTTAATTATAATTCTACGAAAAATAATGGATGAGCAATTTGTTTAATGATTATTCGGATAAAACTAATGACTCGATTACGAGTTGGACAAAACCATTGGATAAATCATTAGTTTCATTATAAAACGGACAAAATCAGTGGATGACACATTGGTTAAATTATGATTAACACAAAAGCTATGGATTGATCATTCGTTTATTATTATGATTCAGATCAGAAATCATTGCTCTGAATACTATTATTTACATTTCCTATTTTTTAATTCTTATTTCAATATCAGACTATTTGAGACCACTGCTGGACATAGGCCTCACCTGAGGTACCTGGTAACATAACCAATCTTTCTCAGCTTCGGCAACAGGCATCCGTTCTCTTTAGCCGGGGGTATAGCACAACATATTTGCTGAGACGCGTTATGCACTCCAGCACTCGGCAACTTCAATGGTTGTCGGTTCTCTGACAAACGTATCGAATCCATTGCCACTTCAGTTTGAAGAGCTTTGTGACTCTGATTTTCCGGGGAATGTATCCGTTTTGAATCATACCCACCAGAGAAACATAGTACACAGCCCTCTTCATATATCTCTGATTGACTTTAAATTTGTAAAACGGAAGAACGGTCAGTGCTTGCGTTTCGGTAACATGAGGCAGCACGCACTGGTAGATTTTCATCTTATGTATTTATGATAACTATGTATATATTTTCTTTGTAGGCGTGCTGGCCGAGTATCAGCTTAGTGAGGGGCAAAGGAAAGAATATAAAAATATGCTGAAAGAGCAATGCAAAAAGAACAACGCTGAAGATAAAGTTGACGAAGTAGAAGTAAGTCTCACATTTCTATAGTAATCATAAATTGATTAAAAAACTATTATCAATATCTCCAACAAAGTATTTTTTAAAAAATTCTATCATACTTACCCAACATTTGTTTCTATTTTTATGAGTCCGAATAAAATTTCACATAATTCGTTTTAACATATTACAAAGGAATAAAATTCATTATCATTGTATTACTTTAAATTCATACACAACAAACAGATTTATATGTGACATGATTTATATTTAACTGGTAGAATGTTTCATTGTATTAATACTTTTATGACATCTGATTCTTTTGCTTCATTTGATGTTATTATTTATTTTTATTCTATATGTTTTGTTAAAGTAACAAAGAGTCATCAAATGTACAAAAGTTGAGAAATAATTAATATAAACTAACCCGACGTAACTATTCATAATTAATTATTCCATTATTATTATGTAATCTAATTTTTCAGAATGTAATCAAGTCTTTCGTCAACTGCGTCAAGGGACTGTTCGACGTGGAAGTTCTCAAGAATGAAATAGAACAAGCGAAACCAAATGGTGCTCTGGACGAAGTATTCAAGAAGTAAGTCAATACAAGTTTGGGAATTCCACATGGCATGCATTTCATTATTATAAGAGCGTCCGTACATATATCTTTATATGTAATTTTCTTATCTGTACGCCACTTTTGTTATTCCTTTTTTATGCCGATTTACAACGTACAAAAATGAAGCGTTGTACAAGCCCGAAACCTCATATCGGTATTTATTATATATAGAACATATACGGATCACGACAGTCAGCTAGAAGTGTTTTAATATTTATTTTTTAAAAAAAAATTCTATACAAAGTGTCATTAAAGGCAAAAGTAGAAAAAGGGTTGCTTAGATGGTTTGGGCATGTAGAGAGGATTGATGAAAGTCGACTGGCAAAAGAAATTTACCTCGCGAATGTGGATGGAAGGGCCGGAAGAGGAAGACCAAGATAAACCTACCTTCACCAAATTGCTGAACTTTTTAAGAAAGGCCAGGTCAAGAGTTCCCTCAACCGGCGGGCTTGCATGAGGAGAATAATAAGTGTAGAGGAAGCAAAGGAAGTATGTCGAGATCGTAACAGATGGAGATCTGTGATCTCTGTCTAGCCCTACGGGAGACAGGCGTGACGATGTGTATATATGTATGTACAAATTGTCATTATCATAAACCTGACTTAAAGGCAACCACAGAAAGAAAACTATTTTGACTCCTATTATGATAGTCTATCTTTTTGATACTGTTAAAATAAATGGCAAAATCGAAAACGACTCGATGACGTCTGGATATCGAATGAGACTTTATTACTTTTTTATTTGTATGCACATACGATACAATTTTAAATCAGTATTATTTAATAATATTTTCCATACAACGTATAAATATTTCCTCTTCAGGTAAAAGAACAAACCTCAATACATATGTACCTATGTATGTACGTATAAGAGTACTGTTATATTATAGTGATAGAGATGTATCACTGTTACAAGAACATACGATGGCAAGAACATCATCGTCATTAATACAGTCCACTTCTGGATAATCCCCTCCTCCCCAAAATTGAGGGGTGTTGCCGTAATCCCTGGGCTTAGTGGGTAGACTGGATGTCGTTTATTGGTTTTTATTATTCAAGTAGACCGTGCTGTCCATTTACTAGTATTTGTTCCTGCAGTCGCATTATATTTGTATATCCTGTTTTTGAAAAATAATTTTATTTATTTTTTAAAAATCGTATTTTTTCCAATGGCCATCCAATTTTTTAAAAAAAAATTAAAAAATAGGATGACCCTAGTCTAAATCAAGAATCACACATATATTTATTCTAGAAAAACGAGTTTAACGGTTGTTATCGTAATATATTTAATAATTTTTACGGGATTTATAATTTAGTTTAATTGTAGGTACTGTGATAAGTCACCACAATTAAAGACCTGTATTCACACTATGACCAACGGAGTGAAGCCCTGCCTGGCTAAGACCGTAGGAGATCATATTGCAGCTGCGGACAACGCTACCGACCAACTTATCGATTTCGTATGCTTCAAAGATGGTGATAGAATTGCTTGTAAGTGATGAATCTCACAATTTTTGCATATTTATTGATTTCTTTTTAAAGTTTATTGGATGCTTTCTTAATAATCTGCAAAACAGAATTATAATTAAAAGTGACTATGTCCTATTTGACTCAGTGGCAAAGAATTGTGCATATATATTATTTTTTTGCACCACCTCCCAAACAATTTTTTCAGTTTCGCCTACAGGTTTGCAGGGAGAGAATGCCTTGTGGCATAAAGTCCACCTGTGTTTAATGTATTCTGTGCAGAGAAGTTTTAATAAATACATTTTTTACATCCCTTATATGTATGTCCCACTGCTGAGCACAGGCCTCCCCATTTGTGGAGGAACGGATATTAACCCACCACGCTTGTCCACCATGTAGGCCATACATATGTTTATTCTAATGCGGAGATGGAACCCGCGACCATTGATTCCGTGGATGAGGGGTTCCGCCATTGCGCCAATTGGTCATCGTAAATAAATAAATAATTCATTACATTTCCTCTAGTGTTCATTGCTGAAGGAGGACCTGAGTGCTTCCAAGAGAAGTCCGCCTCGATTCGTGAATGTGCCGAGAAGGTCAAAAGTAACGTATCTACCGTTGAGGCAGCTCAAACTTTGAGTCTTGATGTAAGTCGTAAAGATTTCTATTAATATTCATTAGGCATTCACTTTCTTCTCGATGTCGAAACATGTCCATCTGCTTCACAAGCTATAAATGCTATCTATGCTTAAAGTTTCTCTAGTGGTTGTCATTATTCGGAATGAAGAAATCCGCCGGAGAACCAAAGACACCTGCAGAGCTCTTCAAGTTAGCAAACTGAGGTGGCAATGAGCTAATCACTCATGCTGGAATGGACACCGTCTTTTGGCAAACGTAGTATGGATAGCCCCCGGCCGAATGGAGCAACGATTTCACAAGGGAGCATAATTTTTATAATAATAGTTTGGTTTTTGATTGCAGGATCAATGCGCGAAATATGATGAATTATCTTCGTGTATTGTGAAAGCTCTAGAAGGATGTTCGACACCCACGCCCGCAAACATGGCTGAATCTTTGTTCCGATTTGTCCGTAACGGATCACCTTGCAAGGTAACACGTTAACGATGGTGTTATACATACCAACTCTTAAGTCCTTTTTTGACTACCTGATTGGCTTAATGGTGAAGTTAATGTTATCATTGGTTCGACAAATATGGCCTACAATGGACCACAATATTTAATTGTATCACAATAATAATTTGAATCACAATAATAATTTAAATCACAATAATTATTTGAATCACAATATTATTTGAATCACAATATTATTTGAATCACAATAATTGTTTGAATAATACTTTGCGTATAACTAAAAAAATATTTTTATTTTTACAGAAGCAGTAGTTCGAGACTGACCAAGTAAAAATAAGTCCAATTAGTAAACTCGTGTAATACAATAACCTGCAGTTTTATTACTCAAACATTCCTTTTTGTTCTCATATATGAAATATTGGTTTTATCTGTTATTTACATTTCAAAAAATCCATTTAAGGACGTATAAAGGTGATACAAATATACGAGTATACCTAATAACCTGTCCTTCAGCAACTTATAGTTTATTCTAAATGGATTTTTCTTTAGAATCTTCTCTATATTCTCATGCTCCAGACGTGACTTCTGCTATCAATCAAATACACGGCGCGACTGCCATTTGTCTTTACCATACAATTTGTTTAATAAATATATAGTTAATATAAATTTAAAGTTCTCAGTATTTACTTACTAATATCCACAAATATTATTTATGCCTGATATTTTCTAAAAGAATATAGAGAAATATAAATATAACAAAAATACGAAATATAATAAAGAATATGAAGAAAATAGTTTTTTAGCAGACTATTTTGCACCGTAATTGTCCACTACTGAGCATTGGCCTTCCGCAAAACTGAAGGGTGTTGCTGTAATTCATATGCTGGGTGGGAAAATTGGGGATCGGTATTAGCTCTCATAGTCGCCTTGTCACCCACGAGGATAAATGGGATTATCCTATTATATTGTATCGACCGTCTCTCGGGATCCAATCTATATTAGAAACACAAATCTAACTTTTGTGGTTATGGCTAATTAAAAAAAAAGTAAATCATCACACTTATTATGATAGATATAGAATAGTGGAGACTTACAGTCTAGTAGAGTAGAGACAGTAAAAGTGGATGTAAGGAAAAATAGAATAAAAAAAACAATTATACAAAATACATCACCGTAAATATATTTTCTGCAAAGTCTAACCTACATATTTATCACAAAGCAACATGCACTTCGTATCACAAATAGCGAAATACAATGTTAACATCAATAGCGCAATGTGCAACGTAAAATAAACTTTAGTAGAACGTAATAAAGACCATCTGTTTCTAAATGCTACCTGTAAGTTACTAAAGAGAGAAGAGCGTACGTATATCTATAGGTTAATAAAATTTCAAGTGCCGGGCTTTTTAATCTAAATGTCATGATATGTTTACTATTTTTCCTTATAAAAATTTAAATCACAATATATATATGTATTATTAATATATGTATTGTAATGATTTTCTTCGATTGAAATTTCCAAGATAACTTATGATACATATTTATTAACAAAATATCTATCTATCCCTAACTTAAGTGCTTTACACTATAGATGTAGCAATTTCCATTTTCTTCAATCCAAGCCTTACTTATTCAATTATCTATACATCTTTACCCTTGCTCTCACTTTTAATTGGTCTGTTAAGTTTATTCTTGGTCTTCTTCGTTTCCTTCTTGCATCAATTATTTCAAAAAAAATATATTCATGACAAACCAAATGGCACAGGGCACAGAAGCCCGATGACAAACTTAAACGTAATATTTTGTTTGTTTGTTACTTAAAGGTAATAGTTTAAGTTTATAATAAATCATTTTACTAATCGTTTAGTGATGATGGTTAAGGTTTGAGCTTCTATAAACAATGAGAGAATATTTTCAATAACCCAATACTTTTTAAACAACCTTTTTCTGCGTTTGAGCATACATTATAAACACAAAGTAATAATTCGTCAAAAACTACAAGCACCATAGTCTTAATTTATCAAAAATCAATCTTAACACTAATCAGCTCGTGGGACGTCATGGTTTGAATATATATTTTATAAGTAAATGGAATGTCTCAAAAATATATAACTTTTAATATCATATCCAACTGAAACCTGTACAAGGTTAACTACAAACTTGATGACATGATAACTTACTTTGAACAATAAAAATATTTCATGTTGGTTTTTTTATAATATAAAATTAAAAAGTCGTCAAAAATACGTAACAAATATTTATAACATTTGTATACATATAAAAATGTGCAAAATTTTAATGATTCACAAATAATACTTGTAGTGTAGATAATATTTTAATGTCACCTTCAAATTAATGTTAGACAAACAAAAGTTTTTAATAAAATTTAACAATGTATAAAAAAAAATTCAAAAATATTGTAAAATATATTTAGGTGTAAGCTGAGCTTATATGCGATTTGTATTTAACACGTATGCACGCGTACGCTTCAAGTTTGTATACTTAAATTAAAAACTATCCTTAATAATACAAATAAAAGTCCCACCCAATATTGTCAGCAATATAATAAGTAATATTCAGTTCATTTTGTTGTGTTGATACTGAAAATCTACAATAAAATAATGTAAGCCAGGGGTAGTCTACCTTTTCATACGTACCGCCCGTTTCGGTTATCATTAAATCGACTCTATGGTAATGTTGGTTGAATTAACAAAAGGTAAGTGACTAATGTAGTCGGGCTTTACTCAGCGGAAATTGATTATTAAAATGGACAGTAAAAAGTTACATTAAGTTACTAAAGCTAAAATCAGCAAAAACTAAGTTCGGTAAGAATTGGGCAAACAGTATAAAGCAGTTTTTCAGTATCAGCACAAATAAAGATAATAGCGCATGAATGTAAAAAGAGCTGCTTGAATTATATACTTAGTTTAAGAAAGGATCTGATTGTTTAAAAAAACAAGCTACGAATCCTTCAGGGTCATCCATAAATTACTTCTGCTAAATAACTTCAAGCCCATGTGTAACGTGTAACGTGTAACAAAGATGGGGGTGAGGGTGTCTGTAAAAATCATGTGACGTAATTTATGGATGACCCGTTCCTTACATTTGTTAGATTATAAATATGTATCAATAAACACATAAATATAATATAAACTCAGACGCCATTTTATGGATGGCAGCGAAATATTTGGCAACTTGTTGGTAAATTTTGATATGGAGACGATATGTTAATATCTAGCTAAACTTAGCATTACTAACTAAATCTAGAGTCTTGAATGCGTCATGTCATCATTGACTTATGATTTATAACCAAAATAATGCTTTAATAACATATTTCAGCTTCAGCGAGCCAGGAGAGTAGAATAATAAGAGCTTTCTCTGTCATATTTTTTGTTTTATTTTTTATATGTCACTTGCATATAAAAAAATAAAAAAATTAAGGTCATAAGACAATGTTGTACAGAGACCCATATTTGATCTGAGTATGAACACAAAGGAGACAACGCTTCTTACAAATGAGATAACTTATAAATGGTTAACGTTTTAGTGAATATACAGCAATTTTTGTAGTAAATGTTGTAATTTTAGATTAGCTTAGATTTGAATATTCAGAAGAATCCGGATATAGCGACCGTTATGGGAGTCTGAAACATTACGTCGTATTAGCCGTACAATGCACAAAACGATGGATTATATTATCTGATCTATATTTAATGAGATATACCGCGCTATAGCCGATTAAATGAAATGCTTACACATGTATTTCATTAATATCAATACGTAATCAATGATCATAAGGAAAATGAAACGAATTTCAAAAATAAAAAGAATTTTAATATTAATTGAATACGAAACGAACGTGCTTTCACGCGTTTGTATAAAACCAAACTTGAGTTTGCATTTAAGGTCTATTCATAAATTACGTCATACATTAAGAGGAGGGAGGAGGTCAACAAAGTGTGACATCGAATGACGAAAGGAAAATGAGACTCTTTTCGACCCCTGTGAACCAGATCCATAATTTTAAATTGTTTAAACTCTTAACTTCAAAATGTAAAAGACAAGGAGTGCAAATGCTACAGCCGCGTAGTTATAAGTGAAGTCGTTATATATACAGATTCCACTGAATGTCAAATGCATTGTTAAAAATATGTATATAATACTGTTTTTAACGTTAAATAAATAGATTAGCGACTGGTATATTATAAGTAGTGATTAATTTTAAGTATATGTTAACTGTTTTACAAATATGTTGTGTAGGTTTTTTTTTAATTTTTTGTACAAACAGGTCGTGATATAATACTGCAGATGGATATTTCATATCGAGAAAATAAATAAAACTTAGTCTTATAATACAACGCACGATGTAACTTGCTGCATTTTTCGTACAAAATGGAAATCTATTTATAAGGAAATGAGTTAAACGAAGATAGAATTTATATTTTAATTACTTCCTCTTTTGTTGTACTCTACTTTAGAATTGTAGGATTAGTATAAGTAATTTGTGACATAGCACGCTCACTACTATTTTATCAAAAAAATTGTAAAATGTCTTCTACATTTTACAATTTTTCTATTGATAAATTAAAGATAGCATAAAAATCTGCAAATTAAATACATCTTACAATTAGAGAACAGACGACATGACACTCACAAAACATCTAAACAAACAACTTCGTAAACAGAGCCGTTAAGATAACGAGCGACGCAGCATACTGCCGGTTTCCTGTGTTCGGACTCTCTGATGTCTCCTGAAAATAAACATTACTTGTTATTAACGGTCAAAAAATTCTAAACATATAGGTAGAAATAACTGAGACATCACAGAACAAAAATTAATATACGTTCGCAACGGTGTGTAACACCCGGTGGTACATTCTTCTCTGTCCCATGAGACGGGATGGACCACCGGTGGTACATATGGAAATGTCTCATCGGGCGGAACGACACACAACGACAAACGACACACGCGTAACAGTGATACACGCCAGTGTCAATCTAATAAAAAGGTGATTATTGTGATTAAAAAATTTATTTATTAACACGAAACGAGCACAAAAACAGCCCCACAGTGTGTATAAACATAAATGTGTGATTATATAATACTTAGGAAAATATAAAAAGGTTGGGCACATAGAGTAAACATGTGAAAGACTGGTAAAAAAAAATCGTTGCGGATGTGGATGGAAGGGTGGGTAGGGGAAGACCGAAAAGAACATACCTTGACCAAATTGCCTAAGTTTTTAGGAGTAAGTAAGGTCAGATTAAGAGTACCCTTAACCGGCAAGCTAGCATAAGGAGATTGATGAGTATGGAGAAAGTAAGGAAAATATGCTGCGCACATGGAGATCTGTGGTCTCTGCCTACCCCTACGTAAAACAGGCGTGATGATATGTATGTATGTAAAAATATGAGCTTTATGTGAAAATAATAGTGATCTATTCATATTCAGGTGCAGACAAGATCCAATAAAGCTTTTATTCAAAAAATACTAAGACAATATTATTAAGATTTTTTTACATAGACGTTAAAGTTGACAATATGTAATGTTATTCATCTCTTGTAAGATTTATTTTATTAAATATATTTCTAACGGCTTTAATGAAAGTCAAAATTGGGGGTATAGTCCATAATATTTTCTGAAATGGAGATTTTCGGTTTCATGTCTCATTGAACCGAGAATCTTTATTTCAGAAATATTTTAATTCAATATTTTATATATATTAATGATACCGATGTTTTGTATTGCATTGTATATTCTGTGAACTCTATAATATATGCAGTATGTATGTAGTAGTGAGGGTAGATGATCAGTCATAATTAACCCTTCTTTGCATAATGGTGGAAATTTCCATCATAACACTGAATGCCCAAAAATTATATAAAAGAACAAGTTCACTTCAATTTGATCGTGTCTGGATACCTTTTTAATGTCCATTGCATAAAAAAACATAGCTGTCAAAAATAAGCAAGTGCCACTATCAGTAAAACGAGCTTGAACTTATCATTCCGCTATTTGTTGTAATTGCAATAGACGTATGATTTTGTTTTATTATATTTTACAATTTCTTGTAGTAAAAATAATAATTGTTTAGTTAATTATCATAAAGAATAACATATATCTAATGATATCCTCTTTTATTTCTATTTAGTACTAAGCCAATGATCTTACTTTGCCTGATAATGGTAATTTCTATCATATGGGTTTTTACTAAATTTATACTATAAATATATACTAAGATTTTTTTAAACATTTTTCCTTTAATTTTAAACATGATTTATATCACCTTGATTTATTTCACCAATAAAGAAAAAAACATGCAAAGACACGGTTAAAAACCGCCGACTAAACACATATTTGATTATGCTCCCGAATCCTAGTGTTCCTTAAATACACTTCATGTACCAATATTTTTTTACACTTATGTACATTTATGTAGACTAAATATAGATAAATGTCTATGAAAGCGAAATAGGTTTGAATCTTCAGTAACTTCACCTCCTTAAATTATTTTTTTTTATAAAGCAAACGGTAATAAGGTGAGCTACCTGATGGTAAACCATCGCACGATGACGATGACCACAACCTGATGATAAGCACGTCTGCAGAACTACGGGCATTATATATACGTCTCCTACCTGAGAGTAAGGATGTGATAATGGGATGATAAAAGGAGGTAAAAGAAGCAAATAAAATAATGAGAGCGGGAGAAATAAATAAAGGAAGGTTAAAAGAAACGCGTTAACACATAGGTGTTCAGAAGAACACCGCGAATTTTTATAGCAAAGCATGTATTCGAACGAGGAATGATAACATTGACGTAGGGAATATAAAGCTACAAAAAGTTGAACACTCAATAATTAAAAACACAATGCAATAAAACTCTACACACGCCTTAGAAATTGCACTTGCCTTCAAATTCTTGATATCGCCTCCATTTTCCTGGTCGAAACATTTAAAGTTAGTAAATTGTTAATAATGTTAGATGTAAATTTAAGAATAAGTAAGTTACTTGTAAAAACAAATTTATTTCAATTCATCGAAATAGCTATTCTAAATTCAAATATTTAACCCTTCAATTTTGTCTATGTGAAATGAAAATTTTCTTATTTATGTATTAAGTATTAATTACGTATTAAGTACTAAGTTTGTATTAAGTAAATCAATTATTAGTAACTCATATACAAGTAATTTATTGTAATTTGAATTTAAATTAATAAATAAGCAGACACTGTGTGTGTGTGAGAGAGAGAGTGCGTGTATGTGTATTTGTGAGTGCGTGCGTTTGTGTCTGTGTGTGAATCTGTGTGTCTTTCTCTCTCTCTGTGGTGTCTGTGTGTGTATGTCTCTGTGTGTGTCTGTCTGTGTGTGTGTGTGTGTGTGTCTGTGTGTGTGTGTGTGTGTCTCTGTGTGTGTGTGTGTCTCTGTGTGTGTGTGTGTGTGTGTGTGTCTGTGTGTCTCTCTCTCTGTGTGTGTGTGTGTGTGTGTGCGTACGTAGCTCAACCATTATAAATTTTCTTCAAAAAACTGATGTGCGTATAAAAATATTAACAGAAAAATATATTACACTTACAAGAACATCCTTGCAAGGGGTCGCCTTTCGTATGAACTTGAATAGGGACTCAATTATGTTGGCCGACGTGGGAGCCGAACAAGTTTCAAGCGCGGAAACTACACACGTCTGCAACTGTGTCAGCTGGTTGCATTCTTTGTTCTGTAAATTAAGTACTACTATTAACAGTAGTATGATTCGAAGATGTTAATGCTGGTAGCCTATTGCTTTTACAGCTTTATCGAATACTGGGCCCTCGGGTACCATTAACACGTTGAAAGTCTTCTCATATATAGAGTAAGTATAGCCCCGGATCTAGAAGGGGAGGGGGCAACCGAACCGAGAACCGTATTGTTAACATGTTAGACGCCATGGGGTCACAGGTGACCCGATCTGGTTCGCTTTATTACGCAATGGGAACTGTCGGTGACGGTACTGCTTTTACTGTGATTCTAAAAACTATACAAAGGTTTTGTACCGTATTATAATAGACAAACTGCTCGGTTCCCGGTATAAAATAGACCCAACTTATTTATTTCCATGGGTTTTTACACTTATTTAGTTTCATTTATTCCAACCTATTACGAGGCAAATACCCATGGACGGACAGCAGAGTAATACCTACCTAAATCTACCTGAGTAAGAAAAATAAATACACGATCCCCATCCGCCAATAGGAGTTTGGGGACAGCAATGGACTGTTACATCCTACTATTGTGCTAGATCATGATGATATCGATGTACAGTATACTACGTTCAGCAAGACTTGGTCTTCACTCCAACACTCGTCTATTCCCGTGGTTGTTAGTTCCCCGATAGATATGGCTAGATCATTGTCATTTCAGTTTACTGACTTGAAGGGTTATATAAGAAAGAAAAAATAAGCTCAAACACGTAAATTTCGTTAATCGCATAAAAGTTACTATATACGTACTCCAAAAGCTATTTTCGGGATCATATCAGCAGAGAAGTTTTTCGGATCGAAACGGTGTTCCGAATCCAATGTCTTGTTAACACAATCCTGTATCATTTGCTGTTTCTCCATAACGCAGTCGGGACCCTTCTCTGCAATGAACACTGAAACCATAATAAATAATTAACTCTTTCTGTATGGGTGCCGGATATATACGGAGTCCATCTGATGACCTGTGTGTTGAAAATATATTTTACACATATCCATAAAACACCTTGGACTATTTGATTTTTGAACAATCGTTTTCTACATTCATATCTGCGTTGATTAATTGATATTTCTGAGATAACTGATCATGATAACAGAGGACTGATCATGTACTATCTGCACGTTTTCCGCGGGGCACCTAGTACAGCGCGAGTGTCGCAGCGGAAAGAGCGCTCGTACTCAAACAGTGAATGCATTACAGCCAATAGAGCCACCTGTGGGTATCATATGGGTGGATATCATACGAGTTCACTATGGAAACAAATACCAATAGATTATTTGGGCAGCAACGACTATTCGAGAAATAGAAATCGAACGCCAAACGTATGGATTACGTCCTCACCTCAACTGTGAGGGAGGCCATTGTCTATCAGCGGGATAACGCGACAGCATTGATGATTAAAGACGCACCATGACACTGAATGAATCCAAGCGGCGTTGATAAGACGCTTGAATAGCTCAATCCGATAATCAAAATAATTCGTCTATCCCTTGTGACTCGCTGTATACCACCAAGTTCTGCGCAGGTTAAGGACAGCTGGTTTATCTATAATGGTAGAGCCACGCTGCAAATGAATACTTTGTCAAGAATGGCATATTATTTATCTGTAGCATGAATGGGCCGGCTCGCCCGGGGAAGTGCCATACTCCGGCAAAAAACCGGCGTCTGAGTGGTCAGAAACGGAGTCTCAGATTTCTCCCCCTGCGGATACGTCTCTATGCGTGCTTCTACAGGTAAATCCCATAGTGGTAATTCAGAGATGGATCGACTCATTGGGCATATACAAATGACGACAGATTCCATACTTGAACAGATCCCATCCATTGATATCATTGTACTTTGTGATTTCAACGCTCACCATGCGGAATGCGAAATATATATAATTTTTCCGCGAAACGGTAGTGTGTTCAAGATAGAAACCTTAATATACAATAGTTTTTATTATTTTTAAGGATTTTAATTTTTATTTATTAATCAAAATGTGATCATTAGTTAGGTAAATTGAAAACAAAGGTCGTTAGTTAGGTAAATTGTTCACAAACCTCGTGACCAGTATTAACGTTTTGAAGCAAAATTTAAAACGGAAATTAAAATGTATAAAAATTAGTGTTAGTTATAATAATATAACTAACAATTCTTAATAAATCATTTTATATATTTGTTACATTATTATATCTTTCTGTGCTATATTACGTTCTGATGCATTTTTTTAAACACTTTCACAAAAATATTCAACATCTCCAATTCTTGTACACTTTCTATTGGCGTATATTGTGAGAAACTATTTCTTACATGCGATTCTGTCTCCATCTTTAAAACAGATGAACTCAGCTAACTGTTCAGTAACGTTGTTCACGATTTTGAGGGTTTCATATTCATCAATTGTGAAACACGGCTTCACTGAGTCCATCAAGTTGTTGAAACATCCTTTGAACTGGGGCGTTTTATCGCAGTACCTGAAAGACGGAAGTGATATTTAAAAATTACAAAAATGTTTATTTTTTGACTGACGTAATGTTCTCCATTATTTTTTTTTTACATATAATTAACAAAAATGGCTAGGGTTGATCTATAACAGGTAAAAAAAGAAACCTGTTGAGTTGTGTGTGAAATAACACTTCTAATGGCCTTTTCTTAAACCTAAAATCTCGTATAACGCAACATAGTTTAAACAGAACTAGCCGCCCCATAGATGCATTCCTCTGGTTCTTTCCTATCTCCTTCCAACAAAGACAACTTCCATAAACTAGAATAGAGAAAAGCCCACTCCATGTATAGTAAGGACGGTTAGGACCGTCATGGAATAAGGAATTCTACGGTACAGTGATAATAATTCGATATTATTACTTTATATGCCGAAATTTACATGTCACAATATTAAAATTCTTGTAAACATTGTTCTGAGTCCATATGGCTGTCAAGAGAAATCTAGGTATTTTATGTTAATTTATCATAATCATCGCGATGATCATCATCATCCGTGATAAATATTAGTTTTATTAGGCTACTTTTTCGTAATCATCATCACATTTTCAAAAAAGATGATAATATGAAATCATTAATCAATACGGTAATAAAAGTCCTTTTAAGTTAAAATATTTTACTACTAGCACTTTTAAAAAACTCTTGGCTTGGCTTGGCAAAAACTGGTTGAGTGTATACTTTTATTAGATAAATATTTTATTTACCCATAGATACCGCATTATTCATTTCAAAACAAAAAACATACATTTATATCAGTACTATAAACAACATATCAGACTTTACAATTTTAATTATATGTATTAGTTATATTTACTCTTAACGTGTCAAAAATATTCGTAATTATTATTTGTTTAGACAAAAGTAACGAAATCAAATGTTCGTCAAAACATAAATGTCAGCGAAGATGTTACGAAATTTGAAGCCTTGGCGACTTATAAAAAGGACAATGACCTTGTTGTCAAACAACTGATGCGCAACTACGTAGTTTTCATACCTAAAACGCAACTTTGTAGTATTCATCGTTCATAAAAATTAATATTCTAATTTTGTAAAAGTTTGTTTGTAAATTCCCTTTCACTTTTGAAATAAGCAGCACTTGAAAGTTCTGTCAAGTCTTTTCATTGCTCATACTTCACAGACTGATAAGTA
This sequence comes from Baronia brevicornis, assembly GCA_031353405.1. NCBI lineage: Eukaryota > Metazoa > Arthropoda > Insecta > Lepidoptera > Papilionidae > Baronia > Baronia brevicornis. Next base: position 222,085 of record JASFAT010000212.1, on the reverse strand, counting down.
AAGTCTTCAATCTATGCTTCCAGCCTGTACTCTCTTACGGTACCGAAACATATTGACAACAGTAGATAGCTAAAGAAAGAGCTATGTTCGGAATGAAGAAATCCGTCATAGTCAACGCCAAAGTCCTTCGAGTTTTGAAAGAGAAAGAAAATGTAGAGGCAATGGTCTGGGCACTGTTTTGCTGGATAACTATCAACCGTTGGAGCAGACGAGTGTCCGATTGAAGACCGCGTATTGGCAAACGTAGTGTGAAAATCTCCCCGCCTACCTGGTGAAAACGTATGTTTACTATACTTTAATAATAGACTAATAAAGAATAATATATTGAAAGCCGTAATGATGATGATTTGTCTTTAAGAATAAATCATGAGAGCTTGTGGTTTTAATTTCTGGTTTTTGTTTTTGGTTCTGTTCTATTTTTGGTTGACAATGTCGTATCGTTGGATGCACTTTTTCCTTCCGCTTAAGTGGAGGTACGATCTGCACAGAGCGGATGGCAGAAACTGAATGAGTATAAGCGGAGTTCGGGCTTGATGACGCGTCTTACGGGAGACCAACAATGAACTGCCTCAGGCTGATTTTTTGATAGTTTGGATCACTTAGAGCCAACACCATGTAGGGTAAACAAATCAGTATTGCATCCATCGGTAAAGCTTTCGTCTGTGATTATTTATGCTTAATCTTTATTTTAATATCATCAAAGCTTCGTCTGTTATGCAGCTGAATGTATGTATCACGTGCAGGCGAGGTTGATAGACATGGGTTGGCTTCCGTCTCTCATTCTTATTGCACGTAGTGCAAAAGCTTTTACGTTGATATCAGTCTTCTACTATAGTAATACGTGCCGCTATGCCGGGAAAAAAAACTTATGTTGTCTTCCACTATTAAAATTAGTTATATAGATCCTAAAAAATTAGGTTTCACTTACTTTTTGAATACTTCGTCAACTTGACCGTTGGGTTTAGCCTTCTCGATCTCTTCGTTAAGCTCCGACATGTTTACCAAATCTTGGAGGCAACTTGAAAAGTTTTTGTAGGCTGCCTGAAAGGAAAATGCAATAGACATTGCATGCATTAGAATTATAATCTTTTATTTTATTCATATATAAAATAAAAGATTATAATTCCTTTTAATAAGTAAGAGGATTGCAAAATATTTTCAACTGACTACTCTTTTTTATTTTTTTTTCTTTACAGCCCAGATATAGCCCAGGGCTGGATACCTCCCCCTACCCCACCCCGATCTTTTGCTTTTAGAATCCAGTAATAATTATAACAATGAATAAGAGCCAATATGAGTTTGGGTTAATAGCCTTATGTGTTTGTGATAAGCTTCTTGTTGACACCGCTTTTAATCACCCGCTTAATAACGAATAGAGCCGTTATAAGTGTTGGCTGACGGTCTCCTATTTCTATGTCACTCTTCGATTTTTATATTGTTATTTTAATAAGGTTTTTTATCGATACCTCCTAAAATCGACCGGTTAATAATAAATGAAGTCAACATGTTTATCATATCATGTTTATTTTTATTCGAGATTCCTGGAAAAGCTTCGTTCGTTTTTAATCGACCTACAGCAGATTATATATTACCATTCAGGAAATTCCTATTATAAAAATATATATAATAATTATATCCAAATTATGAGTGTGTATTTTTTTCCACAACCCATATATGTCCCACTGCTGAGCACGGGCCTTTCTGGAGGAACGGACATTTACCCACCATGCTTGTCTAATGCGGATTGGCGGGGTTACCAAACTCTGAATAAAATATCTGTAAGCCATAGATATTATTTATTCCGATGCGGGGATCGAACCCGCGAACATTGACTCCGTGGGTGGGGGCCTGCGCCACTGAGCCAATTGGTCGTCAATAGGTGGTGTAATACTATTGAATCCTCCTAATGAAGGGATGTGAATATAAACAGTTTTTAAAAGCTATGAGTGTAACTTGCAAGAGTTAAACATTTAACATTTAGTTTCGTGTTATAATGAATATATATTATATTCTATTTATAAAAACTATAGAATTTTTTGGTTTATTATTAGCTGGTTGCACACTAAATATAAAAATACATCAACAATAACAAAAACTTCGACATGAAAACCTGTCGGTTTTATTATACGCATGCATAAACAAAGTACGATTAAATAACTTTTGACTTTGTTTTTCGTAAACATTAGAATTATAATAATTGAAAACAAAAATGAAGAAAATTCAAATGACACCAACACAAAAGTTTTATATTTACATTATTATAGAATTTTTATGTCATTTTTGACCCAATTGGTTCAGTAGTGAAGTTACCTCGGAGGCCGTTCATAAATTACGTCACATGTTTAGGAAAGAGAGCAACGTGTGACTTTCTATGACCAGGGGACGAATCATTAGCTTCGTAATAACTTTGACGCAAAACTTCGAAATATTACCAATTCTACCAAAATTTAAGAAAATGTTATACTAAAAAAGTTAAAAATAAAGTGTTGCCGACCTTTGAGCAATGTGTAGGCTAGTTTTCTAAAATATCCTATATGTATTTAATTTATTATTTTAATCCGATTCTTGCGTAGCTACTTGTTATCTGACAACCAAAAATAATGGTATCTTGTATATTAGTGTATAGAAAAACTGTACCGACAAGGTGGAAAAGCAAATTTTAAACGCATTTGTAAAAATAATAATATATTCCGTTAATATTCTGTTTTTTACAATTTAATAGGTCACATCGCTTCAGTAAGCGGACATTTACGAAGCGATAAAATATCGCGTCAAAAGTCACCTAATAATTTCTGCTATCGACATTTACTTGCAACTCAAGCACTCTTAACACAGGGCCTGTTTTTGAATGGCGTATAATTACGATATAATTGTGCAAATAGGTCGTTAGAGTCGGTCTGATTAGCTGCTACTACTTTCATTCATCAAAGTCTTAGATGAACACCTCCTATATTGTTTACAATATAACATTCTACTCTTTGTTGCCACCTACATTTTGAGATTCATGCATGTTCACGTTGGTCTTCTGTAGCTAGATTTTGTGCCTCGCCCTCCTAAGTAGGAAGCTGTGTTAATAGGACTCATTCTTTAGGGGCCATATATAAAACGTCACACGAATGTCATGATTTGGAGCCCCCCATTTCCTTTGTCACACGTGGAGTTGAAGTTGCGGTATGCATGTGGTGCCGCTACGGTTGACACTCATTTATCTCTTGTCACTCGATGTCACAGTTTCTTGATTCCCCAACGTGTGACGTAATTTATGGATGGCCCCTTATCCCCATTTGGCAAGCGAATTCAGGATCGCAGATTGTTGTTTTTTTTTTTTGGTATTTGTTTCCGTAGTCTTCATCGTCTAATTTTGATATCGTCTCTTATTTATACATTTTTTTTAATATTATAATATAATTAATATTATAACAATGAAACTTTTGACATACTGTCATTTCCAGAACTAATTGTAGAAAAAGGAACGATAAATGTATTTCAATGTCAATCCCCGTTTTATTTCATTAAACGATTATTACGAAATTAAAAAAAAAATTGTATCAAGAATAACAATCACTTCTTCTTAGTCCTCACTCTAAGATAATATATACGAACATTTTTCCTCTCGCACGGAATAATTTATTAAGGACAATTCGAAGGAGAATGTCCTCTGTACTTTTGAAGTCAGAATTTACAACAAAACAATAAAAAGTCCACCGTCACTAAGTACCATAAAAAAATAACTATACGTAATAAAATATTGAATTGTTATTAAAACCCGTTCATCAAAAATTTGAAACAAGTTTAGTCAAAAGGTCACTCAGCAAATACAACGAAAACAAATTCAAAGTACGTGCGAAAACGATATACTAAACACTTGTATGCCTCCAAAGTGTTCTTTGTTGACGTTACAAGTGGGCTGAGAAGTATTGATTTCAAGTGGAAGGTTTTAAGATTTTTGTAGACTAATAAAAAGTATTTTGACGTATTGATCAATTTAATTCAAAAAATAAGCTGAAAAATGTGTTTTGCAGTAGTATTAAAAGTAATTTATAACATAATCTTTTAAAAAATAGTAAGTGATGATACACGATCCTAAAACTATTTTATGGATTTGTCTCATATTAAATGACTTGATCCGACTTTGACAATTCTCTTTTCTTTATTGTGTGTGTTTTCACAGCAATATTCTTGGGAATTTATTAAAAATCTTTTCGCTAATGTGAAAATAAAATCGATTGCTGAAGTCTGTGTTTGTTTTTATTGTATAGATATTTTTTAATTGCTGCCCTGGTGATTTTATAGATGATCATTTTCTTCCCTCAGAAAAATGACTTCTGGAAAAAACCTAACCTTATTAAGACTTTACCTTCCTTTATTTTTATCTTAATAATCTTTTCCTCGAATGATTTTAATGTGACGCATTTTAAGAAAACCAGTCGTTATTTCCTATAGCTATTAATTATTATTTGCTGTACGAAAATTATTGCCGAGTGTTTGTTTACGTAACGCCTTCATTAAAATGATATTGATACCCATGGTTTTACATTATCCTGATAAGTATGCAAGATAATGTACGCTAATTATCTGATAATTATCGAAGGAATAAATATCTGACAAAACATATTTATAATTATAATAATATTTTACTTGACGACCTAATTGTCTCAGTAGCGAAGTTATCGCTTTCGGAGTTAGTTATCGCGGTCTGGTCGTAGGTACAATTTTCCCATCAGAATAAATGTATTAAGTGGCCCACACATATTCCTTTCAGTTTAAAAAAAGAATACTAAACCAGTAATTAATATTACTACAATCATTTATTAGGTAAAATCGTTCTAATCAATTAGTCCATTGATGGACAGAATCGATCCTATGAATGTAGACAGTAAGATCAACCCCAAACATAAAGACTATTGCCATCTATGTGCGAAAAGCACATAGGAAGTTAATATAATTTTGAAATTCCATCAATACTTCTACATTGGGTCCATTTAGATGCTAAACAACTAAAGTCGTTGACGAAGAGACGTCAGAGTCATTCGAAGATGTGTCATTTTATTTGAATTTATTTATTGTTTTCAATGTTAAGAAAAACACTTAGCATTATGACTTTAACCTTCAACCACGGTTACTAACAACGCTGTATATATATACAAAATTTTAGTAATTAATGAACAAGTTTTTGCCACTGAAAAGTGAGGCCAGTATTACAAGTTGTTTCTGTGATCACTGTACTAAATATAATAATTGTATTATATATGTTTTATTATTATAAACATATATAATACAATCATTATATTACACACCCACCTTCACCAGAACAGAATCCGAAAAAAGTATCTAAGCTTGTATCCAACATTTTGCAACGATATCCCCTCGCACAAATCGCAGACTAGTTAGTTCGTTAAAATCGCAGTCCGGACACTATATTGTCAAGTTCTATACTTTATAGGTAATTGTAAAATCATATATTTCTTTCTCCACCGTCCAAAGTTACTCTTAGCAAGGCTTATTGATATCGTAGCAATTATTTTAAATTCAACGCGGCAAAATAGCGCAAAGTTACATGCCCACAAGAAATATCCGCACGTAGAAAATTACGCACATGAATTAAATCGCACACGGAAAAAACCTCACATATATAAATTTAGCACATAGAAGACAGCATATTGTTCTTCTTCATTACGAATCATATTCCAAAACTACGAGTTTAGGCCTGTTATACCTTTTATGAATCAAAAAACAAAATAACTCTAAATACCAAGGTTGCAACTGTATGAACGATAATGTTTATTGTGTAGGGACTCCCCCGCGGTCTCTTGTTCGACTCTCAAATTCCAGTCCGTTAATTCCTGGTACACAATAACGGACGCTATAGTGTAGTTTCGTTTTATGTTACAACAGTCATCAATGACTGACTGGAAACTTATAATGTAACACTTCGAATGTAAACATCACACAGTTTAGGTTTGGACTTACGATACTTTTACGCTGATTCCAATGCAACTCTGTACTTTTGTCTCCAATGCAAAATAACTGTTTATAATTGTAATAATCTTTTGTTTGTGTATTTTTTTTTTCAATCCGACTACCAATTTTATTACAAATACTTTGGAACACAAAACAGATGTGTTTTACATAGACCACGTACACGATAATTTAAAAAAAAATATATTAAACTAAAAATAATACTGTCAATTAAATTTATTGTTTATAATATCCCATATTGTGCGAAATTGCTAGCCGTATATTCAATTAGCAATATAGAATGATAAAAATGATGACGATGTATTGCATATTGGCATTGGCAGTATTTATTTTATGGTTAAGAAAACAATGACAAGATTGAATCTTCTTCTTGCAACCTATTTAAAACAACAATAGTCTGTTGAAACATAGTAAACGTTTTAATCAATGCTAATAATCTTAACAGGCCTCTACACAATCTGGCTGTGCAATCAAAACCTAGCAAAGGCCACCTCCAAGAAAAAACGAGTTTTTGCATTACATAGTTAACTTTGCCATGAAGCAGCAATTTGCACTACCAAAATGTCTAAAACCTTGTAAGAAGGACATTAAAAATTGAATAACCTAACAAGTGCACAATTGTAATGCAAAAACTAATTTTTTGGCCGTCTTTGCTTATCTGGGCCAATCTTGGAAGTGACTAAAGCAGTACAAGAGGGATTTCTAAAGTTTTATAAGAAGTGGTTTAGGTTTCTTTATATGTCAGGATTATTTACATTTCAAGACGATTGTCAATAGTGGTGACATTTACCATACAGATGGATTTATAGTTGGCTATCAATTAATTTAATAACTTCTTTATGGGTGGCCTTAAAGTAACCATGAAAAATAGTTAAAACTATTACATTCAGGGTGTGTATGAAATTAATGTATGTAACTTATACTCATTGTTTCTATATTTATTTTAGAAATAATAAAATTTATCCTCCTTTTAATCCCAGCTTAATTTTGTGAACATCTTTATTTTCCAAAAACAAGTCACATAAGTATATAGATGCAAGGATTTCATGATTTAAATGTTTATATAGATGAGAAACATAATTTGAGGGCATGTTATAAAGATATGAAGTCTATAAAACATTTACATTTCAAGCAAGTTTCTCAACTGTTCTGTAATATGACTTACCTCCGCATGTCCATATGCATTGACACCTCCATTCTTTTCACATTTTTCTCTAAATGCTTTGTTTGTCTTATCCTGGAGGTCTTTAACATCAGGCTCACTAACTGCGCCTTGGAGCTCTGGTGGCAGATTCTTCAAAACATCTGAAGCAGATGGCTCTGATTGGCCACAAGCAGCACCTGAGATATTTTTTATAAAACTTAACAACATTTTATTAATGAAATTCTGCATCATGGCTCAGCTTATAAAAAATATGCTACCTTAAGATTGTACTGATCAGCGCATATCCCAGTATAATGTAGAGTACCCAGTAAATTTATAAAAAGAAACAAGTATATATCTATTGTTCATGCAAATTTGAAATATCAGATTTCTTGTTAATCATAATTAAATTTCTTTTTTAATGTAATTTATATATTTGAACATTAACAAACTTTGTAGGTATTTACTTTATATTTAGAAACATCTGAGTAGTCAAGATTACCTACTATTTTTATTAATATCAACTACACAGGAAAATGTCCCGAAGTAAACAGCTTACGATTATAAATAACGAAATCAAGACTACCACTGCGACCACGTTTACGATGATTTAAATTTTATAATATAATTATTGGTACCACTATTAATACAGTTATGCATGTCAAGACTCACCTATTATCATCGCTAGCACGAGTAATTTCACAAACATGATGTGAATTTTTTTATACCACCTCAGCAAACGTAATATGAAACAAATAATTGTTTAAAAAGAACCGGTTTTTAACACGAGCCTTATGAATCAATAACCTTCATACACGGAAGCACACAACAACCTAAAACTACAATCGTTACACAACTGACTGAATTAGGAGTGAACGTTGAATGAACGAATAGTTTTTATTCCGACTGATTTTGTAGTCAACGGATAGAGTAGTTTATGGTTTATCGATAAACTAGTCGAACAAAGTCGAATCGTAAACGACAACGCACTGTGCACATCGCCGGTAGACAACTAAACAGTCAACGACAGATGATAGACTGTTGAAACAGTTTATAGCTCATCGGTAAACTAGTCTATTAAGAAACAATACGTTTATGTCGACTGTCGACATCGGGAAACAGCCGACGGTGGTAGACTGGTTATGTAGTTTATAGTTCATCCCTAAACTAGTCAAAAGATAGATGATTTGAGCGTATAATGCACATCGACGGTTGAAACCAAGATAGAGTCTACCAAAGAAAATAACAGACCGTTCATATATTTTAATATGTTCCCTGCCTTGTGTAATGTTTCTTATACACTCTTAAATGCATTTGTACATCAAATTGTATATTTTTAATTTGAGATGATTTAATATAAAAGTCATTGCTGGTATGGTAACGTGCAGCGTAGTAGAGATTATGTATAAATTTCACTTTTAGCTATTTAATTGTATGCTTGATATTTGAATTACCATAAGAAAATAAAAATTATGGTATTATTGGAACATTATATTGATAAAAAAATATTCATTTATATTATTTTTTAAAAAGGAGATATGGAATACATTTTTCTGAATGATTTGAATGCATTTTATTGATTCACGAAAATCACTTATTGTTATTGTTTTCATTAAACGATCAATAGACAAAATATAACTCTATAAATGTCAGTGTATTAATAAAATCAACTCGTTTCGTCGACAATGAAAACGTCAACGATCCATCACAAGAAAAAATTAAATTGAATCTAATTGTAAGTTTTGGTATTATAATAAATACAATATACATACTCTACGGGAGAAGTCAAATTTAATGCATCGAAAGTAACATCGATACATTACATACTTCTAAATGTATCGGTTCAGTTCGAACTTCGAGCATCGTTACAGCACTGTTTGTTTCTGATACATTTGAACGGACCTTTTTTAATAATAATATAGACTTTTCCCGCCAACTTACGTCAGTGAAGTTGTGTTTTTATTTCATTTTCATAATCTTATATTAAATTCTTATATATTATTATTATTCTTATATATTCTTATATATTATTATTCTATATCTTACATTAAATTATGGTGGTGTATTATACAGTATTATATATATATATATATATATATATATATATATATATATATATATATATATATATATATATATATATATATATATATATATATATATATATATATATATATATATATATATATATATATATATATATATATATATATATATATATATCATATTATATACATTTATATCGATATTAAGGCGTCATAAATGCAAGTGATATGAAATTTCGAATGCGTGTATCGTGACTTTTTTAGTTATCTGAAAAAGTCAATAAAATGTTGTAGTAGAATAGCCACCATTTTAGCAAGAAGTAACGTGATACGTTAAGTAGTTACATTTGAAGAGATTTGATGTTATCGTATTTTAATTGACACTGGCATAATAGGTATAACTAATTGCCATGAAAAAAATTAAAAAATAATAATAATAATATAAATTCTACGAAAACACATTACAAGTTTCACTTCAATTTACTTAATTTACAAACATAAATCAAGCACTGTGCTATGATAAGTTTGGATATATCAGCATATCAAAATAAATGGTAGTTAGGTACCAATAGTTACAGGACGGTGTCAGAAGAAGCGTTGCTTTTAGCACATGATATTTTTTTACAGGCTATATTTGTCTCAAATCAGCCTGAAATTTGGCAAAGGTCCACATCGCCCGGGTAGCTTTGAGGGGCTCCGCAGCCGGGCAGCTAGTCTTATATATATATATATATATATATATATATATATATATATATATATATATATATATATATATATATATATATATATAAATATATATATATAAATGAAGAGCTATTTTGTTAGTGTCGCTAAAACTCTGAAACGGCTCGACCGATTTGAATATTTTTTTTCTTTTAATTGCTTTTGAACACATTGAATATTTACGATAAAAAATATAGGGAAAACATATAAAAACGTGAAAATTCTTCCTTTTACTTACTTACTACTACTTACTTCTTTTTACTTTACTTACAATTACTTTCAATAGATACCGCATAACGAACGCTTATGGCTTTATCGTACTAACGGACGTCTTGTTATATAAAAATTACCCACTGCCGAGCTGGGGAGGCCTATCCCCATTTCTGGAGAAAAAGACACCAGAAGGATTGTCCAATGCGAATTGGCGGGGTAACCAGACTAGGAATAAATATCTGTAGGCCATACATATAATTATCCCGATATGGGGATCGAACCCGCCATCATTGACTCCGTAGGCGGTTGCCCCGGCACTGAGTTAATTGGTTGTTATATTTATCGATCATCAACCTGCGCACTCAGCGTAGCAACTACGAATACGGCGAAACACCCCAACTTAAAAAAAGCTTATTTCCAACTATGGAGATAATTGAGGCTTTTGATGATATTGATGTATAATCAAATATTTGTTACGGTAATCTTATTTTGTTTTAAAATATTCTACTTTTAAGAAATTAATAAAATAAACTTGGTTATGCCAAAACAACCGTCAACTCAATAACCTCTATATAACCAAAGCAGACATCTCCACCAATATACCTCCATCGTCTGAGGTCATAGGACATGCTGTTACAGACGCAAGCTCACTCACCGCACTCATCACCAGACACAATATTACAAAAGCAATAAGCGTCTTTGTGACTATCGCATGAGTGGTGCCTCCATCACAACGCATCTCCATAACCCATACGACTTTGGCAATTTAATTGAAGTTAAAAAATATGTTGTCACATTTAAATACTACAACAACGTATATCAATAATACAATTACTAAGACGACGACCACCATTACACCTTCGATAGCGCACCTAAGTGACACCGTCTCCATGTACAATGACCATCGCGTACTATAGTGAAACACGCTATAATGTTAGTGACAATAGGAAGCATGCCAGACATACCGAAGTACTTCTAAATACGCTAAACCCAATCAACAGATAGCTACATCAATTCGCCATACACTAAGATGCAAACCACCGCCAGCCGGGATGTGGGCGCTGCCAACGGCAAAGTCGTTTTTCTATAACTCAACCATCCACAACGACACTCCAATAATATGCCCTAAGACATATCTCTGCGTGGGTCTACGTTTACCGCAGACGTGTGCCCAGGCACTCGGTCATATAACACCATCTCATATTTATCAAATCCCACATCTATCCATATATTATATATATTATTGTCCTCGTTGAGACTTTCTATTATATTGCCTTCACTACTAATGTATTGCATATATGGGACTTCTATATAGTACTATTGTACTTAAGTATGTCAGGCCGAACTTGGCTACCCATATACATGGCTACATATGCGAGGCGGCTGGTATGCATCTTTTATTTCCTTCTCAGATTTTAATGATATTTTCTTTACATCTATATATTTTTTTATGTATAAGCACATCCATAAGCCCAATAAATTATTTTATTTCTAGCATGTATAATTTTTAAGTTGTTAATAAAATAAAATTCATCCTATACATAAACTGCTTACAACATAATGCCATATAAAATCTTTATATGAATGACTTAAAATTTTATCTAATAAATTATAAGTGAACTTTATGTTCACTTAATAAATATTATTTAATTGTACTTTTTAGTGAACTTTATTACATTTTGGAATATTTTATAAGGCCTTATCGGCCTATCGTTTAATGTTCATATATGTCTATTGACTTCAGACGCGATGTTTATTATATTAGATGCAATTTAAATTTATTTATGTTTTAAATTAATAATGACGATATATGGCTCGTCACAATATGTTTATAGTAGCATTATATTTAAATTACATTAGAAATAGTAAAAAGAAAATATTTTACATTACAATATTTCATTGTGAAAACGGAACATAATTCTGACAGTCAATAAAAAAATAATGTTAGAAAATGGTTGACTTTGGCATTGATAATTTTTAAAGCAATTATGGTTTAAATCGCTAAATTCATGGTTAATAAAAATTCTCGGTACATTAAAAATATTGAATTACATTAAAAATAGAATTGTCAGTAATGCAGTATATGATAATTATGATTATATTAAAAAGGGCTTTGTCTTTAATTGACAACAGATGAATTATGTATATACTTACTTTAGGTTTAACCTCATACACATTTAGAGTGATAAGGACTAAGTTTATTTTTATTAAAATTTATTTAATTTTATGATGACAGATGAGATACTTCAAAAAGATATTCATATAGTGAAAAAGGGTCTAAAACCATTAAATTCCAACATTAATTTTGTATGTACGCCCAAGAAAGAAGATTTTTTATTAAACAGTTCTAATCTACAAAGTAAGTACAAACCGTGTGATGACCTGTACGAAAAAGCAAATAGGTACTATGAGGATGATAATACTAAACAAGCTTGGAAAGTGCAAATGTCATCTACGAAAGACAACACTTTGGCAGTAAAAAATATAACAAGATCAAAATATCGTGACCTTCGCAAGTACAGTATTTATGATAAAGGTTATTTTATAACTTCAAAAACAGAACGCAAGGGATGCGGTAAAAATGAACAAAGAAAGAATATAGTGGAATTCCCAGAAATGAATAAAATGAGTCCCAGTATTCGAAAAATATCGGTATCTACTTTATGTCATATTAAAAATAATAGTAAACCAGTGAAGAGCAACAAAAATATTTTTTTTGTTCATAAATCAAACAATATGCCAAATAATACAAGCTTACAGCCAAAAGCAAGGACACAAAAACTGTGCAATAAGAAACTGAAATGTAGTTCTACCGAATTGGTAAAAAACATGAAGGTCATCGATGAGAATTCTTATGATTCCCATACGCGTAAATCTCAAAAGTCCCAAATATGTATTCCATCTAATAAAATTCTAAAATATAATCCACCAGTGAAGAAACGGAAGGTGAAACCACGTATTTCCAGAATGAAATGTTTAAGGGGATGCACCATGATTGAGTTATCGATTGATAAAATGAAATATTGTACACCAGAATGTAAGTCATGTAAATCACAATGCCGCACAAAATTATGTACTAAGAGAAGTAATCTACTGCGAGAACCTCCTAAAATTAAAAAAGCATTGAACAAAAAGAAAGCAACGAAAAAGTTACGTACAAGAAGAGCTTTCATAAATAAATTGCACGGTCAAGGTGATGAATGTGACATTGCTGCAACTCATTCAAATCATCCCTACCACAAAAACAATAAACAAGCAAGAAATGTGCAACAACCTGAAAAAGAAACGGCCTTAACAATTAAAAGTGGAAAATGTAACGGAGACTTCATTGGTTTTACTGCTGGACCAAAATCTGACAAAATACAAGTTATGTGCTTTAAATGGCCAAGTAGAATGAAATATAACAGTGCACTGATAGACGCAGAAGACAATCGTAAAAAAATAAATGAACCGACATTTAGAGAAAAACTCTGTAGTTGGATATTACATAAACGGAGACAATCCAAGCCATTGGAACCATCTATAGAATGTTCAATAACCAAAAATAATGTAGCGATTATGAATACAATTTCGAAAATATGGAGCAAGAGTTTAGCCTCCAGCCCATTTAAACAAAAAAAATTATATGATTCTAAACAAAATAAGATAAGCAATGAACTCAGCGGTTGTAATAAAAATAAATTAATTTATTCTCCATGTTATCCAAAAAGGCAAAGCAACAATAGTTTGAATAATGGGGTGTGTCTCAATGAAAAGAAACTTCCTTTACAGTCATGCGATGACTTGGAAGAGTCTAAAAAATTATTTTGTAAAACATCAAAATATAAAATAGACACCTTAAGAAATGAAATCGAATGCAAACCCAATAAATTATATAAATCAATGAAAAAATGCCGTAATGATGATAAAATCGACAAAATATTATTTGAGATGCAAATCAATCCAATAGATAAGCGGATCATAAATATTACTGAGTTAAAAAATAAATTTCTACTTTTTGCAAAATCAGAAACGAAAAATCTGATTAATAGCAAAAATTTGACTTCCCCATTTTGTATAAAAAAACCGGACAATGATGGCATTTGTGTTCGAGGCATTGAATTGGAAAAGCAAGGGAATCTAAATGTTTCCTCAAGGCCTAGTAATTTTAAAGGTCCTTTATTTGAAGTAAAATTAGATTACAAAACTTTCCGTATTTTGAACTTACCTGAGATTGAAAGTAAACTTCATGATTTAAAATGGAAAGGTTCTGCAAACAATACACATAAATTTATTCATGATTTAAAGATGTGTATGGATGACAGAAATAAATTCGCAGATTTAAAAAATAATAAAAATATTGATTCCAAAATATCAAGTTTGTGGTCACGATATGTTTGCCGATCAAAAACTTGGTCACCAACAACCACCATAAAACATTTAAATATGTCGGATGATGATAAAAAAGTCAAAAACTATCTCAGTAAAATATGTACACAATGTAAAATCGTACGCAGAGGAAGTATCATTAAATGTTCGAACAGTAAGTTCTAATGTATATCATTCGGGTAACTTTAAACGCTTTATAATATAACTAATTTACTCCAGAAATAATAAATCGATGCGTTGGTACGTCAACACTATTTTATAAGCCACAAAGCGCTCGGAAAACTATGGAAAGAATACTTTTTTATGATACGTGGACAAAAACTGTTTATAAAATCGAAGACTAAAATTATTAATATTAGACCGGTCTCAAAGTAAAGCCGTATGTAGGTAAACGTAAAAAAAATACGGGTAAAAAAAAGTGTTTTTTTATAATAGAGCAAGCATGCCGGTGACATAATGATAACAACGTCGACGTCGCCCAAAGCAAAGCCTGAGATCAGCATTTGATTAAGAATGGCCGATGATGATGAAAGTATCATGTATTTACAAAAAACTTATCTTTTTTTATCTAGGCTTAGGGTTCCGTTTTATTACATCGCACAATAATTATAAGATTGACTTATGGACCATGTAAAAATATTAGGTAAATAAAACACAAATGATTATTTTTATTTTCAGATTGTATACATGCAAGAAAATGTGAAATTTTACACAAAAAATACAATAATTCATGGTATAAGAAAATATTCCCGAATTTATATTACACAAATTGTAATAAAGATGAAAAGTTAACCAAATTTAAAAATAAATCACTGAAAAATCGTCGGAAAACGAAAAACAAAGAACCAATCAAGATTGCTAGTCACTTTTTGACAATGTGTTATAAAATTAGAAATTCAAGGCGACATAATGGCAAGGAATCATTACTTGGAGGACTTAATAAAAAGATAATGAAAGGGATAGGTGAATTTTTTTATTTTCCTTTTAAACGAATATCAGATAAGCATAAGCATTGTACCTTAAAACCTCCTACCTTGAAGAAAAGGACATCTCGAATTATATTCCGTGGATTATTTTTTAGAAAAAAAACACGAGGACAAAGTTGTGTATCCCGTCGGAAAAAAGAAACGAGAAAAAGAATCAAACGTCGTGACCAAGCTTTGAATTGTCGCCGTTATACACAATTAAAAACAACTAATACTCCTTGTCTTTGGATGTATGTTATTTGTCCAAAAGTTTATCATTATTGCTTAGTTTTGATTTCGTTATTTCGAAATATTCTACGTTATATTTTTTATTTGTTAGCCTTCGTGGTTTGGATCCCGGCTATGATAATATTCGAAATTTTTGGCTGTTGTTTCTTTGTTTAAGTGTAAAGTACATTTTTGATTTGTAATCATGTAATAAATGTATTTATATGTAGAGTTCAAAATCGTGTGTTTTATTTGATCGTATTGATTTTAATCGATAGTAAATACTATTTAAATGAAAATGAAAAGCCACATTTCTTATATAATATGGCTGGCAACGCTTTTGCAATGATTATAGCACTGTGGATGTTGTCTATGGGCGGCGCTTACTTTCCATCTGATAACACGCCTGCTCGTTTGCCTTCTTTTCCCATAAAAAATTGCAATTTAAATTAATTAATTCATGTTCATCATAATTATTACTCTTTCCAAAGTAGGGAGGATTTGTCCACAATCAGGACGCGGGACATACGGATCGTGACTGCAGAGCCAAACATCTTTGTCCATAAAACCACGGCCATCAGAGGTAGGATGACCTTTGACCTTTATTTTGTTACAGAATGCACCGATGATCCGGTGAGGTTGCAGGTTGAGCTGACTAGATGTGATCACGCTTTCATACATCCTGATTTCACAGTTTCATCAAATATATATATATAAGTCGAAAAAATTAAACTTTCATTTCATTTTGTTTTACACATACCTTTTTTACACAAACAATTGTAAATAAAGATGTATTTCGAACCACGGCAACCCGTGCCGACTTACATTGTCCTGTCAATACTTGCTAGCTTACTATTAGGCGCGCGGGCGTTAACGTTATAATCTGCATATTATTGCTTGTTTGTTAACGCATTGTCTTCGTTCAGTCAACATGTTAGTGGAGTTACGCAGTTTTAGAAAGGAAATATTTTTAATAGGAGACGTAAAAGACCAAATAACCGGTCCAAAACTTCCCTCTAATGAACAAATACTGGCAGTTACATACATATATACATATTGTCACGCCTGTCTCCCGTAGGGGTAGGCAGGGACCACAGATTTCCATCCGCTACGATCCCCGCACACCTTCTTTGCTTCCTCCACACTCATCCATCTTTCATTCATCCTTCCTCTCACAACTCGTGACTTAAAGCCTTGAAATTCCATAATTCCGTGAAAACTTGATCTTACAGAGCTATACAGAAAAGCTATCATACCTGAATGATTTAGAAATTGAGAAGCTGCTAAAATGTTACCGAACTGAATTGACTAAAATAAATTGTTAGAGAAGACTATTGATAATTGATAAAGTTTTCAATAATATTTCTAGTCGAGATACAGAATTCTTTTTTTATTATATGTATACAAGAAATTCAAGATTCGGCGCTATGCAAAAGGATCAATGGATGGGGACAGCAATTTAAAATAATTAAAATATTATTATTTAGTTTAGTACCTATTTCAAACAAGCGTAAGACGTCTGCTGTTCATTGTAATAATTTAGGCAGGCCTTGGTTGCAATGCAATTTACTCGTAAAACCACCTTACGAATTTATGCTTTTTGAAGGCCATGAAAGCCTACAAATCAATGGAGAAAATCATCTCAAAGGTAGATTACAGAAAACCCAGCCAGCAGTTATGGTATTTGACAAATGAACTAAAGTAAAAATAATTACTAACTTAGCTAAAGAAACTCCATCAGCCCACGCTTATCATTGCATTCCATTGAAAGAAGAACTTTGTGGCCACTTTACATTTAGTCAGACTATTATATATTAAAAAAGTGATCTCTTTTATTAATGGAGTCATGCGTTACTTTGCGGAAGTTCATCACTATGTGGACAGTCAAAAGTTTTACTTAGCTAATATCCATGACAAGCAAACAATAACAGAAAATTAATAATATGTGTTTTCCTGCTGAATGAAGTTGTGGCGTCTGTACACACTACATTGTTTTTAGTGTGGCAACATTGTACACCCAGTGCCTCGTCCACTTCTTCGTCCGCTCGAATAGCGACGACACGCATCATATTTTTTCCGCGCAATTTTAATATAACTATTGTTTACAATTTATATCACTGTTTTATACAATTTAAGTAATACTGTGTACAAGTAATAAATAGAAAGTTTGCAAGTGAATCTGGATTTATTTTAACTTCAACTCGAAGCCTCAACACGTCTTCAAAGTGGATTTATTTGGAAAAACCAAAAACTTACCGATAATATGCCAGCAACTCTCCACCCACCAACCACTATACACAACACCAAACACACACTACCACTTTTCCACCTTGTAAACGACACGTGTTTTGCCCCAACACGAGGCATCTTCAGATATAGTAGACTCTAGTACTTTTCGGTTTTCTAGGCTATTCTTTTCGTTTGTCTTCCGTAACACACATTATTAATTTTCTGTTATTGTTTGCTTGTTGCGGATCTTAGCTAAGCAAAACTTTTGACTGTCCACATAGTGATCTCTTTTTTAATTTTAGAGAAAAACGTAAATAGTTTTGTGTCAGTCAAAAGAAAGTCCTTGTTCAATCGACGCAAAATTAATGAAAATTTTCTTTATAATCAAATAAAGCTTCAGAAAGTGCAGACTCTAAGAAACGATACGGTTGAGAGAGAGGTTAAAATACTGAAACTTTTATGGCAAAATCTCTATTGAAGAGGAATAAAAACAATTTTTATTTTTCAATAAAATTAGAGATTTAGTTATTTTTATAATAAATTTAAGACACGTAAATAAAATAGTGTTTTATTTCCAAACTAAATATTATGATCTAAAATCCCTCTATAGCCTCCATATTAACTTTTATGACAACTTTGTAATCAAGTTAAAAAGGTCAAATGTAAAAAAATATAGAGGGAATATGTATCTGGGGCATTCTAGTAGAGATATTAATAATCTGTAATTATAATTAGTTAATTTTATTACTTTTCTAATATATGTTACAATTAATGTTCAAACGTTAAAATAAAATTTATCTATTCAAAAATAATTTGTATATTAATAATAAATTACGTAAATATACTATCACAAGTCATTGACGTTAACTTTACTTATATCGGCAGCTTTATCTATAAATGTGTTGTCAACGGCTTCGATATAATCTTCAGAGTTCACTTTAGTAGTTTCTTCTACGGGTGTTTCATATTCATTTGTCCCTAAGACTTTAGAAAGACGAAGGTTATCAAACTTTTTTTTGGAAGTCATATTTGTTAAAATTTCTTCTAACAACGATAGTACTTTACTCATACTTTGCTTCTCTTTTACAAATTCTTTTACATCACTCATATTGTTCATTTGAATTTCTGCATAACTATCTGTTCTTGCGGCTTTCTCTAGAGCATTATAATGATTAAAATCATTTTGATATCTTTTCTCCATTAAATAAGTCAACTCTTTTTCAACGTCATTTTTCGTAGTATTATTTTGCGGTATCCTAGTGGTTACATCACTAGGTTTATTTATGTTTACATCTTTCTTTGAATCACTAGCCGTTTCTTTTACACGTACAATGTTTTCATCATTTGGAATACTTGGACTTGGAGGTCCCAAATTAAAGTCGGGTTGAGGTTCAGAATATGTTTGCGTTGTGGTGTCAATATCAAAATTATCTAGGGATCCAAAATTATCATCCGGTCTATGTTCTATAAACGGGTCTCTTGTAGATTCAAAATTTGGAATATTTTCAGGCATATTATTTGTGTCCAACGAAGGACTGTTATTATAATGGTCCGTTTTTTCTTCGTGATTTGAGTGCTCTGTATTTGTGTTCCATGGAGGTTGTAAGTTGTAAAGGTCCGGTAACATATTTGTGACATTTCCAGGTCCGAAGCTGTCAAATATGTCTGTAATATTTTCAGTTCCTATGTTGTCCCACGGAGGTTTTATATTGTAAAGGTCCGGTAACATATTTGTGATATTTAAACTGTCCCATGGAGCTACAATATTCGTATCATTTAAGCCTTGCGTCTTCTCATCAGTCTTGTTTAATCTATCGACATCCTGGGACTTGTCGTGAGTTTTGGAACTCTTTTCACATTTTGCAAAAATATTGTCCATCCATTTCGAGTAAAATATGACTACAAAAATTCCTACTACTATTAATAATATGCAACTAATAGTACACATAATCTTGTACAATTTTATCTTACAACCGTCACTAGGTTCACATAAGCCTTTAGTTCTAAAGTGCGAGGCGAACCATGTGAATATACGCCATAAGAGTCTCAGGATTATAAATATGCAACTTAACAGCACGCTTATGATTCTACGTATAAAATCGAATAAGCCGCAAACAATCTTTAGAAATAATTTAGCGATCCTTTCAATACACTCCACCAAAAGGCAGACCGTGAACATTTCACTACAATTTTAAATATTTTAATTTCTTCTTTACTATAATCATTATAGTCCAATATATATATGTAATAAAACTAATTATTTATATTCAAGTTTTACAAAACAATTTAAATTTAAAAAATAACTTTAATATATAGTACATGATTATCTAAAGCACAGTTTTAAGAAATCAGATAAATATTTACATTTTGAGTTGAATAATTCTAGTACTTTACAACACATCTATTATATTTGTCACCTGACATTGAACCTGACATTAGTGCACAGATAGCAATTAAACATAGATATTCTACAAATATAATATTTAATCACTATTCCTATGCATACAATTTCATACGCATAATAATTTAAAATAAATTACTTTTCCCGCCAACTTACATCAGTGACGTGTTTTAATTTTATTTTCATAATCTTATGTTGTATTGTTTAATTGTGTATGTACAATATAGTTTGATTCAGGTGTATAAGTGAAGTGATATGAAATAAATGCGTGTATTGTGACTTTTTAAGTTGGCTGAAAAATTCCATAGAAGGTTTTGGTAGAATAGCCGCCATTTTATCAAGACGTAACGTGACAAGTTGACTTGTTATATTTCAAGAGATTTGATGTTATCGTATTTTACTTGACACTAGAAAAAAAAATAATAATTAAAAATTGTTTTATTTTACATGGCCATAGTCAAAATTTAAAAAAATTCAGCCGAATGATATACCTGCAATGATGAAAAATTACAATGATCCTTATTTCCTTAATCTGTCCATTTTCCGCGAATGTAATTGTTAACCAGATTTAAATAACACGATGTCTATAATACAAGACAAGGCAGAAGTAAGCAGCACGCTACAATATTAACTTCGACTCCAATCAAGGAAGTATTAGTAGAAAAAGAAAATAAAAAATTTAAAACCTCAACAAGACAAAAAAAGGGGAAAGAAAATAAGAAATGGAAAGGTAAGGGACAAGGGAAGAAACGTGCAGAAAGAGGCTTCTAGACGAGCAAATAGGAAAATTCTCCAAGAATCAACTGATTCTTCGGTTCTGAAGTGAATATTAATGATTTGTGCCAAGATGATTAGGATAATGATGCAGACCACACAGAAAACAGATGCCTTACATGTGGCGAATTCGGAAGGGACGATGAGATTTTGTACAGATTTACTTCATGTTAATTGTGGGCTCACTCTGATCGCACTGGGAGGTACTCAATCCAAGGATATGTCTATGCCCTTTGTTTGATTCTCATTACCCGCAGAGTGAATACAATTACTCTCACCTCAGTGCAATGGGAGTTGAGTTTTTTATATGGCCTCTATTTCCTAAGTTGATTACCAAAATGAATGAAATTTATCTCAATCGCTAGATGAATAAGAAAATTTTGTTATGAGGCAGATGCAATAAAAATTTTGTTTTAAATTTGAGTTTCATTTGAATTTTGCTAAGTGACCATCATTACCCACTTTTACCTTACATTTCCAAAATCGATTCGTCTCTATGTCAATGTGAAAACTCAATAACAATTTTACGTCTTGAAAGACATTAATTCAAATGAATGAGTGAATGAATCATTGCACATGCAATGATTCATTCATTCATTTGAATTGATGGCTTTCAATAGTGCCAAAATAGCACGGATGATTTTGGTGCAATGATACTTTGGCATTTAATTACTATAAGTCATTTTAATCTCCCTTTCTATTGATATCCAGATGGCCTCAACTTTGACAAAGCCCCTTGCTTATTTTTTAAAATATCACTCTTTTTTTTATTTATTTAATGATAATTAAGAATATTAAAAATAATTAAGAATAATCCCTTTATATAGATAATCATCAATATTACTTAAAAATATAACAAAAGTAAAAGTTTTGTTTTCTTCTCTTTAAAATTTTTGTATACATATAAAATACTTTGTTCCAATAAAACGTCTGTTAGAACTTTACTCATGTTATATATATTTGTTAACAATATAACTACCAAAACTGTTCAAAGCTATATAGATAAAATCTATATCAGTATATTAAACAACAAATAAAATTATTATTTTATTTTAATAACAATAACTTATAACACAAACATTGGATTAAATAAAAAACAAAAATTAACTTAAAACTAAAATTCATTACACTTAATTAACAACCGACACTGAAAGAATACGTGAAGTTTTGCATACCAGTAAAGGCATAAAAGTTGCTTACTTGGGTTATATCATGAGATATGAAAGGTACAAATTGCTGCATCTGATTATGATGGGAAAAGTCACGGGCAAAAGACAAGTTAGTCGGAGAAGGAAGTCTTGGCTAGGTAATATCAGGGACTGGACCGGGATAGCATTTGCTCCAGAACTGCTGCACCTCGCGAAGGAAAAGGAGAGCTGTGCTGAATTGGTTGCCAACCTTCGCAATTCGGAGAGACACTCTTAGAAAAAAAAAAGATTGAGAAGGAATAAAATGTTTAAATTTAACATTACCTCACCAAAATTATAACTTATTATGAACTTATTTTAATTCAATTAATAGCTTGTTTTTCATATGTAAACATTATAAAATAGCCTATGTATTCTCTTTATTCCATAAATAAAATTATTAGATAAATACTTAATTCACAAACTAAAATAACCGATGTGACTTATAACAAAATAAATTACAATAAAAAACAAAAATTAACTTAAAACTAAATTGGCATTTATTTAGCATAATTAACTAAGTATCATGTTATTAAAATATTCAGAAATTAACTTTTTTACTTGACTTAAAACAGTATGTTTTGATAAACAACTTATTTTACTTATAATAGTTTAAAAATAATGCAAAAAATATTATACTTTGAGGTTGAAATAAAAAAAATAGCATTTAATAATCAGGAGGTGTTAGTGGTGAGGTGTATTGTTCCGCTGTGCCCCTTGATGTTGTTTTCAAAGTACTTACATTATAATCCCTAGGATCCATCGTATCGTAACCAAAACGAACTAGCAGTTTGTCTAGTACTCCAACTGAATTTAACATAAATAAGACACCAAGTAAAGATAGAAATGACATAGCGCACCCCATTCCACCGCTAGCAGCCACACAACCAATCTTGCGTCGCTTGCATAATACATTCTTTAGCTTTGTAGACAAAATATAAGTGAAACATATTGGTATAAGCGATATAATTTGGAGGATAGTTGAGAAGAATTTGTAAACAGAGCTTAGGAACATTTTAATTATGTTATCGATTGTAAGAAACAAACTTTTTAAAATCTTGACTCCAATTTTGACCGAAGATATTCCTGTTTGTATAATCACTTGTACAGGTCCATACATCTCGAATAATACACCTGAAACAATCATTCATTGCTGTTGTCAATAAGATACGTATAATATAACAGGAGCTATATCTTTGAACCTTAACATGCATGATTGATAAATGTATATTCATCGAAAGTTCAACGCTCTTATTAGCTCAGCGGCAAAGTTTCCGCTATAATTGGTTGCGGATTCTGTTCCCACATAGAGATAAATATATTCAATACCTACAGGTATTATCCCGAGTCTGGATATTTCATCTGTTCGCCTTTAAAAAGCGCGGTGGATTAAGAGCAATTGTTTAGAAATCGCGAAGCTTAGAATTAATATCATTATTTAGTTATTTTTTAACAAATAAAATAACTGCAAAACAATTTTATTGAAATACAGCTTAATATTCAAAATACATATTTATATGACTTTTGGATTACTCTAAAATAATTTATTTCACATAAAATATATTATTTTATATAAACAAACATTAATCTTACATTATCTGCCAACAGATGGCGCCGTAAGAAATATAAAATTAAGTTTTGTCTATTGCGTAAGATAATTAAATAGTGATATAAATTCTCATGAACAATAGATACACATATATGGGCTATTTATCCTTTATCATTTCGACTAAGGGAAATTGGAAAGATACCTCTAATACCTCGCATATGTGGCACATAAAGCATTGTCCTGCAAGCTTAATTCGACATACCATTATTTTAAATTTATATAATTATTATTTCAACATATCGTGTCGCACTTTATCTTTAAAATAGTTAAATGATTTTTAAATATTGAAACTGTTTTGTTTATCAAAAGATTTATCCTTTGACGGATCATTACAATATTTTATATTAATCAACAGAACAATAACAGATTTATTTCCCACAAAATAAAATAGAATTTTAAGTTTAAGGTCCATTGTAACTATCCCACACATAAGAAATAACTAAAAATAATTTATGTAGCTTTAAACTTACTCTATTTTCCTTTTAATTTGACTAAATCGTATGTTACTGCTTATGATAGTAGAACATATAATGAGTTTATGAGTAACTCAAAGATTACAGATATATAATATTTATTACGTCAAGTTTTTTTTTTCACTTCCCAGAGGTTTGTCAACCAGATATAAAAAATTATTAATTCTTTTTATGGTCCTATGTCCCCGAAGTGGGGAAGAGGGCGTCCACAGTGCTGCTCCATTGGGGTCGGTCTTGAGCGACGCGCTTCACTTCAGGCCACGTCAACCCGATGGATTTTATCTCGGCCGTTACGGAGCGCTTCAAGGTGTGTTTGGGTCGGCCTAGCTTCCTTTTCCCTTGAGGAGTCCATTCCAACGCCTATCTGGAAATGTGATCAGGGTTCCTTCGGAGAGTATGGCGTATCCAAGTCCACTTGCGGCGCAAGATTTAAAGTCCAATCGGCGATTCGTGACAAAGATCCAGCAGGAATTTGTTGGATATTTTCTCATTTTCTATTTCAGATGTGAAATACTGTCTCGCTCTACGGAGCACTTTTCTTCCAGATGGCCGCGTAATGGGCGGCGGTCATGCGATATGTAAACGCCAAGGATTCCGATTTACGGCTTAAGATTTAGGGGAGTGTCTCCAAAGCAAGGAGATACGACAAAGGGAATCTTTTTGGTAGAAAACACGCTTTGGTAGAAAACTTGTGTCTTTTTGGGGTTGAATTCGATTAGGTTACGCTGACCCCAATTCGAGACCTGGTCTAATGAGGTCTGTACTTCAGACACAAGTTTGTTCCGACACTCATCATTATCTACTGCACATCATCAAATTCACCCTGAGGCAGTACAATGCCGGTCATAGGCGGGGAAATGGGTGCCGTGGCTTACCTATGCATTTTCATAACACAAACATGCCCGGGTTGGCGTCCGAGGAGGCAAACACCTTACAGAAACAAACATTACCGGCCTGTGTTATTATATGTAAGCTTGTTTTGCAACGGTTATACCGCACTCGTTCTGTCGTCATCGCATTGTTGGTTTCACTTCAAGATCTATTGTGTACCAAACTTGACAATAAGATACAAAGAGCAACACGGTGTGATTGTACCCCATATATACAAGTTGCCGCTCGCTAATTTCATTATACTATGACCCTAAGTTATTTTATTACAGACCTCTTTTTATGGGATAGGGATAATCGATCAAGCGAGTCGCCTGATGGAAAGCAGTCAACTCCGCCCATAGACATCCACTACACCATAAGTTGTTAAAAAAATTATAAAAGGAAGCGTAGGCGAAATTAATTTTCTATAATCTTGGATTTCTGAATCTTTGAGAATCTTAATCAGTATTACTCTTAAGCTGTGAAGAATTTTTTATAGAAAACGCAGACCAAACGATTAATATACCATTATACCCGTTCACACTGCTATACATAAGCGAATAAGCGTGACAGATCTTATTAAAATAGTATTTTTAAACGATAAGCAGGAAATACCTATCATTTATTTACGTAGGCGGTACAATATCTCAATTAGATATTAATAATGATGAGCATACTTTTCTGAAATGAAGTCTGCGAGATTCTAAAGAACACTTAGTCCATATCAGGCCCAATTCGTTTCTTCTTTCTTTATTACCTTCTTCCACTCCCATTATTCACATCCTTATTGTACGGTCTCAGCAACGCATCAGCTGACATCAGGTGACCCGTTTGCTCATTCGCCTGTCTGTTTTATAAAAATTTTAATTTTATTATAATAGTAATAGTTATAATAGTAGTTTTAGTCTTCAATGTCCGTCGAATCCTATGAAGCGATGACAATTACAATTAGGGGTTAATATTTCTTAAAGCAGTATAAGGGCCTAAACAGATGTAGGGGCGCGGAAGCATGGTCCCGCCGCGAGTCCGCTGCTTTGTGCGATATGAAGCGGCCATTTTTTTTTAAATATGATCTCGTGTAATCTCCTGCACAGCGGCTGCGCCGCTTGGCCGCGCGGACGCAGTTTTTTTATGGGATAGGAAGGCAAACGAGCAGGCGTGTCACTTGATGGAAAGCAATTAACGCCACCCATAGACATTCGCAGGGCGTGCGGAGGCATTTAAGAAAAGTATCATTATGAGATGGGTGGGGGAGAGGGGAAGAACATTGGGCCTCCGGAACTCCAGAACGACCGCTCACCGTACAAAGCGCGATAGCTAAGCTACCACTCAGGCGCCGGTTTTTTATGGGAGTGTGGTACTTCCTTGGGCGAGCCGGCCCATTCATGTTACAGACAAATATTCTTGCCATTGTTGACAAAGTATTCGTCTGTGGCGTGACTATACCACTATTAAAAGTTAGGCCTTAAGTTTGCTAAGAGTGTCTTGCTACACTCGCAAATGCAAAGAGGAAATAATGAAACATGTTTGTATTGTTTCGACGAGTTTTATGAAATTATCAAATTACTTCTTAATAAAGGAATAATATAACAGTAAGTTAGACAGTTAGAATTTACTAATCTTATCCGCGAAAAACAATCAGGAAAATAATTGTGACGGTAATTAACGGTTGTCCTTCGTAGATTCTACGATACACACAACAGTAGTCTGTGTTTGATGTTGTTGGGTTTAATAACAGCAATGAAGAGGAGGATTTGGATGACAGCCGTTTCTCGGTAAGAATTAGATACATTTGAAAACACAGAATATATTTTTCTGTTTTTTCTTCGGACCTTAACGGATTCAATTCTGACTCTCCATCTTAATAATGCATTGCCACAAAATAACGCCGGACTCTATTAACCAATATAACAGTAGTTTTAACTTATTAATAATATTAAAATATGTTCCTCTTTTTAACTACGCTATATGTTTGCTCGTTTGGCGGTGGTAGAAGTAGCCCAGTAGCGTTTTATCATCATATCATTCTTCTCCTCTCTAAGGTATAAGCCAAAACGTTTTAAAGTAGAATCGAGTAAGCCTGATGTGTATAAAATCCAAACTCCTCCACCCAAACTTAAAGCTGTCATTAATAATCCCATGACCCCGAAACCACCGCCGCCGCATCCACCTCCTGTGCATATCATGCATCTGAGTTTCGCTGTCAGTATAAACACGCAGCATAGTGGCAACAGCGAGAGTATTTGGAACATAGTTGATAGAAAATTGTAAATTGACTGAAGAAGCATTCTGATCATATTCTCCATCATAAGGAGAATTGTCATTATCATACGAGTCACCATTTGGAGAGCGCACATAAAAGTTTGCACCAGGGCTTGTAGGGGTCGACACATTATGAATGTTGTCTGAAATATTAAAAAAAATACAATTATTTTTTGTTTATGTAGACACGTAAAGGTTCTGTGTTCTGTGGCCAACTTGCAGCTTCCGAAGCCAACTCTCGTAGTTTCGATTTTCGTATCAGGGTAAATATTGTATATAGACCATAACAGACCAAAACAAATATTTATTTTAACTCTCAGTGTACGGCCATTACGTTTAAGACAAGCGTGGTGGGTTAATATCCTATCCTTCATAAATACGGAGGTCCAGCAGGATATGAGCTGTATAAAAAAATCTATTCCTCTCCTTTTTTCAATTCAAGTACCTTATGTTATTGAAATTATACTTATCATTCGTCTCTCTACTTTATTTTAAAATGAATATAAAAATAACCATTACTCAATATCTGATGAATAAAGACATTTTTAAATGTACTCTAATAAAAAGAACGAGCCAATGAGGTTATAAAACAAAGAATTTTATAACCTCATAAGCCTGCTTTTCGCAAATTCAATTATGTTACCATCTCTAAGTATAGTAATAAATTAATTCTTTTACCTTTTATCTTTTTAATAATATTTATATAAATTCATTCTATTTTCTCTCGATAATATAAAAATAAGGTATAATTATATTTATACGTTTACAAAAAATACATTTTACGTAGAAAAGTAAATAACACAGATAACTAAATATTAAAAAAAATGATGCTATTGACTGAACAACAATAGTTTAACCGGCCTTTGTAGAGATTACAAACTTTAATGACATTTTTCTTATAACCACTAGATCAGTTTAAAGGCGTTTTTTAATGTGTGTGTGTGTTTTTACAATATATACCTATATTTCGGTACTAGTGTCTTACCCCAGCATGCAGGGCTCTGCTGGGGCTGACCTCCATCCTCCCTTGCGGCTCGTGGGATTCACTCTGACGAGTTTTAATATACCTAATTCGATAAAAATGACGGTGACGTGGTCCGCCACCCGTCACGTCCTGATTCCCATGAGGGTGAGAAGCAACGAAAGGAGAGCGGTTTCGGTACGATGAATGTGAGAGGAAGGATGGATGAGTGTGAAGGAAGCGGGGAAGGTGTGCCGGAATCGTAGCGGATGGAGATCTGTGGTCTTTGCCTAACCGTACAGGGAGACAGGCGTGACTTTATGTATGTAAAAATCAATCAATGCCGTATTGTGCAATGACCCTATCCAGATGGAGATAGAAAAAGTGTTGTAGTCGAAGAAGTTGTAGTTGAAGATAGGGCAAGGTGGTGCATTTTGAGAGAAATCTATGTACAGCGGCGTGCTGCCGCAGGCTGTTGATATTGACTATGATGATTAAACCTCGAACACAAACAATGTCCAATCACACATTGAAGACTCGATTCAAGATATAAAAACAAACAAATTTATTTATTAGATTTATTATTCAGTAATATTAAAAATTATAATAATTAACCATAAAAAACTAAAATAATTAATCTAAATATTTTAAATATTTCTTAAAACGTTAATAAACAAGTTTAGAGCAAATAATATAGTATAGTCGATAAATTTCCAGCCTTAGAAACTGTAGTGACAAATTTGAGCAATTCCGTTGATGTGATAGTGGTCTGATTTTCGAAATCCTCATATAACAATTCAGTAATCGGTGTCGTCATCGAATAGTCAGTACCATAGTCTGCCAAATCCTCAAACTGGCGGAGTATTTTCTTGGTTGTAGACGTGTGTACTCGTCTACGTCCTATTGGGTTGTAGCCGAAGCGATGGAGAATTTTTTTGGTCAATCCCATAGAATGTAGCATGAACACAATCGCGGAGAAGAATACCGCGGATATAACACAACCCAGCATACCGCCTCCACCGCCAGCTCCAGATGCACAGCCTCCCGCGCCACTGCACAATATACACCTCAACTTGGCCGTCATAATAAATACGAAACATAACGGTATAAGCGACACTATTTGCAGTAACGTTGAGAGGAAGTTGTAAATTGATTGTAAGATCATTCTGATCATATTTTCAAACATTAGCAGGATTGTCATTAAGATTCGAGTCAACATTTGCAGCGCGCATATAAAAGTTTGTATGAGCGCTTGTATGGGTCGGCACATCTTATTTCTAGCCTGAAAACCAATGTAAATTTAAGAATAAAAATTAATCAATCAATCAATTAATAGCCTGCGGTAGTCTACTGCTGGATATAGGCCTCCACTAAGAAACGCCACCTAACCAGATCTTCTTTTTTACGCCTCCAGTTTACGGCAGTCGCCCTGCGTAGATCGTCGCACCATCTACCCGGGGGACATCCCACACTACGTTTGCCAAGATGCGGTCTCCAGCATACGTCTACTCTAGCGGTTCCCAAACAATCAATTCAAATATGCAAAAAAAGTACGCGTCTAATATATGCATATAGAAGTAATCGTTTTAAACTTGCATCATCAATAGACAACATACAGTTTCACATAAATACCTTGTATGTTTTAACTCTTCACAAAATTATTAGAAGAAAGACTGTATTCTTACTTTACGTTCTTACTATTATATATACCTTTGATATGTAAAAAAGCTATATAGTATACCTTTCTGAACAAACTAAACCAGTGCACTTCTTTTTTATTTAATGACTCTGTAATTTTTGTACGAAATCAGTCATTGCAACCATTTTTTTGTTAAAGACTTTATATCTGTAGTTTATGAACAAGTTAACATTCAAACTTATTTCTTATACTTATCGCCTCGATGTTTTATGTATGAGATAAAATTTTCCAACTAAATTGGATGAAAATATTGGAAAGATACAATAAATAGATATTTCACACAAATCCAACATAAAATTATAATTTCTTGACACATGATTTTTTTTTTCAGGTTAAATCTATATCAAATTCTTTTGTCCAGCCAGAGCTGTTTTAATAGAGAAAGTTATGTTAAGTTATCACATTTTTTGCAAGAATTTCAACAATATTAAGTTTTTTAAAAGACGCTATAAACTTTGTACAGTATTTTCTCCGTTTACCTAATGTATAATGATCCCCGTCAGCGAGTGCGAAGGCAATATTTCCTGAGTGGCGGAGTTGCCTAAACCTGAGAAGGCAGTAATATTATTAAATATAATGCACCAATTTAAATTTTAGTTCGTCAATATTTAATTAATTGATAAAAATATAAAAGAATACTGTTTTATTTTGTTTCTAGGGTTATATGTAGTTTCTCAAAAAAAATATATTTGAGACCGCATCCGTTGACGTGTCTTCAAAAATCCGCATTTCGTATTGTCCTCACTTCCAAGTCAGCAGATGTCAAAATTTTGCTCCATTTGCTTTATCTTATATAGCAAAATAACAAAATGAACATGCGAGTCATATATGTATAGTAACTGATAACCGCTGCCTATAAGCATTTGCAACGTAGAGGTGTCGCGATGAAAGGTCGCAGATACCTGAGATTTATAATATTACGACGCAATCATATAATACAACAAAAAATACCATACACCCAGGCAGCTATTACTTCAGTAATAAACATAAGAAGTAATCAGATCTTCTGTAATAGACATGGGATTAAATAGCGTAATTTGTAAATATCAGTAGACAAACAGAATTTAATTGACTGGATAGATTATACACTTTTATAATGTTTAAAAATATTTATGTTGACAGACCCATCACTAAAGCGCTTCTGTTAGCTAAAAGGTTTATGTTATCGCAATAAGTTTAATATAAATCAGTATAAGAATGGATGCAGTTACAGGTATAAAGGTTACCTTATTATAGATAATAGAAACTAAATAGAAAAAACATTACATTGTAATAATAAATTCACAAATAAAATGGCAGTGAGTTATCTCCTTTAGTCAAAGAATTTAACTTTTAAATTGGAATATTTGTACAAGCTACGTATCGTAGTCACGAGTAAAGGTATTTCCATGAGCAATGTTAATGACACCCGCGATACAGGCGTGTAAAATGTTTTACTTAACATCATCACTTTTATGAACAAATCATCATCGTTGGCATAGATGCATTCTCCACTTCAACTGTTACCTGTTTTTTATAAAATAATAACAGCCTTCTTTAACAATCTCGTATGATTTTCTTGCTTTCATTAGCAAAGACCTCCCCAAGCGTTTTTCACATCGCACGACCTTTCGTTTTTCTCTTTCATGTCCACCCTGCCTATTGCCATCTACAACGGTGTCTCCCTTTTTTATTTTCTCAAAGGCTCCATTTTGTAATATCTTTGGCTCATTTGTCCTTTTTGTTCCTTACGAGGTGGCATGCCTACTATTTATCGATTTCACATATATTTATCACGTGGACAGTCAGAATTTTTATTTAGCTAAGATCCGCGACAAGTAAACAAAAATAGAAAAATAATAATGTGTGTTTTTACTGGAAAAGTGGATTTTCGGGGAACTTAAACTAAATCTTACAGAAAATCGGCCGTCAGCAACTCTCCACTTCCCAACCACTATCAACAACACCACCACTCTTCCACAATGTACACGACACGTGTTTCGCCTCAACGTGAGGCATAGTAGACTCTACGGCAGACAACCGTTAAGTCACTTCCACTTACCACATACGCTTCCACTAGAATCCACTTATTACAGCAAAAACACATTATTATTTTTCTATTTTTGTTTGCTTGCGTGCTTGTAGTAATGAATTTCTGCAAAGTAATATAATAAAAACAGTTTCGATTGGGTTAATTTTGATTAAAATTATTTAATTTTGTGTTTCAGAAAATATCTGTGTAACGGAATCAACACGGACTGTTACTGAAACTTTGAAATATACGTTTCAAAGATTAACCCTGACAATACTGCAGGTGTTCAAGAATACGCTCAAAAAGTTTTTCCAGTATACATGCAGGTTTATTTCTATTTCATTTCAAATATTATCTCTGTTACCGTTATGTTGCCTGTTTTTACTGACATCGAGAATGAAATACGCATTGAGCGGCGGCGGAGGCGCTTGCGGCAACTTGGGGTTGATTGGGTGCATAGCAACAGCGATGTCCATCTCGGGAACTATCTACGCCTTGCACTCGGCGGGAGTGATAGATCACGTGTTGAAACGCTTTGGATTTTACAGAAGGGAAGAGGAAATCATTTTGTATTATCAAAAATTCTACGGTACATCGACTACAAATCGGTCGATAATAGGGGCTAAGTAAAACTTCAAAGAAAGGAGTCGTTCAATGTTTAATTTGTCGACGCTTGTCGATGCAATCGAAGAAATTGTTTATATGAAGTTGAGCTGACGTTAAACTACACTAGAAAAGTTCTTTAACAACACACCGTAATATGTATGACGGAAACAGCCGATCATCGCATGTGATACCTGAGCACTCAGTTGGATCTTTTATCCCTGAATATGTCTATTATAATTACTTTGTTACGGACATTCTTTTTCTCATAAACATTGCGCTGCTATCCTTAGCCTGTTCCCGGATACAATGTAGCCATAAACCATTTTAAATATAATAGTTTCTAAGTGCACAACAGATAGAAATTTTATAAACGATATTTGTATTTCTCTATATTGAAATAAACATTTAAAAGTGCATTTATTTTGACATCATAGGCACTAGAAATGTGTTTATAAGTATTTTTCTATGCATAAGTATAATTACGACGACATAATTGGCTAAGTGGTAATGCCACCGCTTTTGGAGTCAACGGTCGCGCCTTCGATTACTACATCGGGGTGCATATGTGTGCATATGTATGGCATACAGGCAGTTTTCCGATTCTGGATGTTAGTTGATATCTTAGTGGTGCATAAAATTAACTTTTATGTAAATATAAAAACGCACACAAAAAAATTGCAAAAATTTAATTTATAAAAAAATTAAACGAATCCCTTTCTTTACACACGATGTATTTAATAATTTGAAAAATGTATTAAAATTAAGCTTTTAGATTAAAATTAAGCTTAAGATTCATATATATGATATAATAATAATAATTAATAAAAGTTAATTTTTTTAATAAGTTTTTTATTAACTTAAATAATTGACACGAATAGAATTGAATTTGCACTAAAAAGATTGGAATCTAGGGAAGCTAATAGTCGTTGACCGACATTCCTCAATTCAGACTCAAGTTTTTACGGATTCGCGTATTTTTTTTAAGGGCCCTGTATGTACCACTACTGGGTACAGGCAACCCCATTCTTGAAGAAACGCCGATAAGCGGGGGTATTTAGACTCGGAACAAATATCCAAGGCATATAACCTATCATATCTGAATTTACAGAATGTACTAATTTTTTTAATTATGTAATTTTTTTTTATTTAGCTTATTGTTACACATAGGTTAATAAGCAATAAAAAATATATAATTTTTAAAAGGCTTTTAATAATCAAAAACATAGACAAGAATTGAATTTACCTTGAAACATCAAAATATCATATTAATATTAGGTTGCTTATAAAGAGGTATAAAAATAAAACATTTACTAGATTTTATTAAATTAAATAAATTAGAAGAAATATATTAACTTAAAAAATGTCAAGAACTGAATTTTCCATTGAAAAGATTATAATGTCCCAGTGATTTTAGGGTGCCTTAACAAATCGTATAAAATACAAAGAACTTGAGATGCATTAGACGCGAGTTAAACTTGTTGCACTTCCTTCAGCTGCCCTTTAAGCGTTATCTTCCTTTAAAGTACCGCACAGGTATCCTAGGCATAAGTTGTACTTTTCTTTTTAATGCAGTAGGAAGGCAAACAAGCATGTCGACTGACGGAAAGCAAAACTGCCCATAGACATACTACCCATAGACATACAACGTAATGTCGGTAATGTATTTAAAAATGTATTTAAGACATTATGTTCAAATTTTCCGAAGAATTATAAAATAAATTAATTTAACCGTTAATATACCTAATATAGATTATAGTTTTACTATATGTTAATTTTGTAAACACTTATTAATAATCAACATTTATTATTTTCAAGTATTTTTTCTTTTAAAATATAATAAAGTTCTGTATAATGTTTTTTCACAATCATACCTTTTATTCGTAATATGAATAAAAAGACCTATCTTGCCGA
Source organism: Baronia brevicornis (assembly GCA_031353405.1). Classification (NCBI taxonomy): domain Eukaryota; kingdom Metazoa; phylum Arthropoda; class Insecta; order Lepidoptera; family Papilionidae; genus Baronia; species Baronia brevicornis. The sequence goes on along the minus strand of JASFAT010000212.1, from coordinate 187,424 downwards.
TCTTGTCTTGATAATAATGTGATATATAGGAAGAAATCAAGGAACTTTATTATATTTTAAAAATAATATTAAATTATATAAAGCGATATTGTGCAATGAAAATCGAACGATTTTTTTTTTCATGGTGCGAGTTACGGAGTGACGAATGACGCTTTCAAAAGTTAATTACAATTTATAAGCTTGTCGCATCATAAGATCGAAATAACAGTCATTGTCTATCGATACACTTATGCCGCTGTAGTAATTCATGAATTCTTCTAGCGTCACCTGAAACAAAAATTCATATTTATATTATGCACATTTCTGGTATTTTCATTCCATTCGGTTAAAAAATGGTGAAGAAACAAGGACTATTTTATATAAAATAAAATAATAAGATTATATTGAGATTGTTTCACATTGCTAATGGACCGAACATTATCACACACAAAAAAATTACCAAAATACTTGACATCATTAATATTTTACATAAAAATGATAAAAAAATCTATTTTTTTATATAACATTTAACGAAATATATGTCAGTAAAAATTACCTTGCCGTCTACGGTGCCTTCTGCTTCAAAGTTGGCCAAAAACTTATTCATTATGACATCGGCCGTCTCTTCTCCACTCATATACCTGAAAAAGAAATGTAATGAAAAATGTATAATTACGCAGCGTTTTAAAGTATATCCAATTTATATAGTTATAAGTGTGAGTTCTTCAAATTATATATTTAATTATTATTATTATTATATATTCACGCCTATCCCCCGCAGGGGTTGGCAGAGACCACAGAGCTCCATCCGCTGCCATTCATCGCAGCGAAACGGCTCGTCATTGGTCGCTTTTCGCCCTCGTGAGAATCAGGACGTGCCGGGTGGCGAACCACGTCGCCGTCATTTTCGACAAATTAGATATATTAAATTCGTCTTTATTGAATCCCACGAGCCGCAAGGGAGGATATGGAGGTCAGCCCCAGCAGAGCCCTGCATGCTGAGGTAAGGCACCATAGTCCCCGGGGGAGCCCGAACCCGGGACGATCGGCACGTTTACGACTAGGCTCGCCCCTAGCCACGCATCCATTGGCACGGTAGACCGTGGATTGGCGGAGAGGAAGGGAAAGGATAGAGAAGAAAGGAAGGGGCAGGAAAGGAAATGCTGATTGGGGGGGTTACCAGACTCGGAATAAACATTTAAAAATCCATATAAATATTTATTCCGATGCGGGAATCGAACCCGCGACCATTGACTCCGGGCCGCGCCACTGAGCCAATCGGTCGTCTATATATTTAAAATTAAATGATTAGAGCTCTTGATTTATTATTAATGGGGGTCGAGCGGCGACCAAGATTATCTTTAAGCGTAGCCTAAAAAAACTGGCTTATTGGCTTTATATGTGCATATGTATATACATATATACTGGTGAAGTTACCGCTTTCAGATTCAAAGATCGTAGGTTTGCTTCCCGCTTTGGGATAAATATATGTATGCTGCAGGCATTTATGACGATTCAGGTTGTCGTGGACAAGCGTAGTGGCTTAAAATTCATGTCCCCAGAAACAAGGCCCGTACCCTTCAGTGTGATATATGTATGTATATCAACTGCGGGAAAAAGTCCGGTGAGATCGACTGTTGTTCATGATTATTTAATGCTGAGGTGCAACAATATGCATCATTTAATACCGAGGAGCCCAGAAATAAGAACGGTATTACATATGTGGAATACCTACACATAAATTCTATACATGGAGCAGATTACGATTTGGTTATGATATCCACATACCTAGGGTGTGAAGCAACAGAGTAGACTCCGCGTATGTCATCGACCGTGATCACCCCGTCTCCTGTCTTGTCCAGTTTTTTAAAGGCTTGCTCGACGATAGCACGCCGTGATTCGGACATGGGGGGCTGTGAAATTAAAATTTCTCCTATACACTAAGCTCTTGTTTAGACAAAATGAAATTGAAAAACAGATAAACTATTTTTTTATTATAATTATGAAAAACGAACATATACCTAATGATAAAAGCTAAGGTGAAATATATAAAGGTGATGAGAGTAGTCTGATAAGAGATAGAAAAAAACTAAGCGTTAAAATTAATATAACACATACATGTATAATAAATTAATAGAATACGCAACATATTTTTGAATGTATTCTCATGTTACAAGTTAAAATCTTACCAAGTAACATTTATGTTTGACGATTTGAAAGTGACCACTTGAAAGTAGACTAATAAAACTACGAGCAAATCGCCTGACCACATAGGTTAACTTTTTTAACATTAACCGTAAAAGAAACAATCCTTAATCTTTTTAGAACAGTCAATTGAGGTATAGAATATTAATTCTTATTTATATATTATATAATATCCAAATACAATAATACAAATAGAAAATTATTTTAGTGTTTGTTAATAATTTTACTTACACGAATTTGCCTGAGGAATTCGTCCAGACTAATGGATCCACTTTTGTCCGTGTCGAATTTGTTGAACAATGTTTCAGCGTCCTGGCATTGAAAAGAAAATGTTATAACCATTTCGTAATACAAAAAAACTTTGTTCTAATATAGTATTATAGTTCTTTCTTTTCAAAGCTTATATATATATATATATATATATATATATATATATATATATATATATATATATATATATATATATATATATATATATATATATATATATATATATATATATATATATATATATATATATATATATATATATATATATATATATATATATATATATATATATATATATATATATATATATATATATATATATATATATATATATATATATATATATATATATATCCCACAGTCCCCCCACCCACCACGCTTGTACAGTGCGGATTGGTGAGGTAACAAGACTTGGAATAAATATCTGTAGGCCATACATAATATGAGATTCCGATGCAGGGATCGAATCCGCGATCTTTGATTCTGCAGGCGGCAGCTCCTCACTAAGCCAATTGGTGGCCACTTTATCAAAATTCATTAAAAATTTGAAGGGTATTTTAAATATTTTAACTCAATTATTATAAAACGTAAATTTTTAATTTGGCAATAAACGATAGATTAGTTTAATTTGGTAGTCCGTATTTGTTCCATTGCTGGCCATAGGCCTCCTAATTTATGAATGACAATCTACCATGCAGGTCCAAGCTGGACTGACTGGGGATCCAGACTTATATTTTTCATCAGGTAATCATGTAACCAAAACATCTGCTCGTTTGTTTTCCTCTCTTCTTTTAGAAAAAACATTGGTTTTTTGGTTTGTATAAAGATTTTGGTACATAACATAGGCTTTCTTTCGTGTAAAGAAAATGTGGATTTTGTCTATTGCATCGTTTCTAAGTGTTATAAGGTATGAGCAGTGATTGTTTGCGAGTGGATATATATATTTTATAGGTACATACTGTAAAGGTAGTATATTGCACAGAAGGTAAGGATATATTTACATAAATATATATGGCCTATAGATATTTATTTATTCCAAGTTTGTGTGCCCCGCAGATCCAAATTGGGTAAGCTTGATGGGACAAGGGTATCAATTTCCCCAGAATTGGGAAGGCTGCATAAAAAATGTACTATGCCCTTATACCTCTTTGCTCAAATCCAACCCTGTTTCCTGAATGCCCTTAAAAAACTCTTCTTTGTTCAAATGTTTGCTCCCATCATCGTCCATTCTTCTGAATATCCTGCAACAAGATTCATATGAAACTTAGTCTAGTAACCAAATAATGTTATAAATTTAGTCTGATAGAAAAATATATTTTTTTTCACAAAATCAAATTCCGCACGAAACGTATAAATTTGAGTTTTGCTCAAGTCGAAATTTAAGAATATTACTTTAAATAATAAATTATTAAATTGGATATAAGTAGGTATATAGTAGGTATATGTATAATATGGATAAGCATTTACATTTTTTTATTTTGCATTGTTCATGTATATTCATGTATGTAGGTATATACTAATTAGTCGAAAAATGACGGCGACATGGTTCGCCACCCGTCACGTCCTGATTCTCACGAGGGCGAAAAGCGACCAATGACGAGCTGTTTCGCTGCGATGAATGGCAGCGGATGGAGCTCTATGGTCACTGCCAACCCCTGCTGGGCATAGGCGTGAATATATATATATATATATATATATATATATATATATATATATATATATATATATATATATATATATATATATATATATATATATATATATATATATATATATATATATATATATATATATATATATATATATATATATATATATATATAATATATCTAGAGTATTAAATTTCTTAACTGTTAATAGAATTCATTTAAGTAATTTACTTGTAAATTTTAAGTCATAAATGGCAGGAAATATCTGAAAGATATATTTATGGTGTTATAAAATAAAGTTATGAATAAATAAAACAAACATCGTTCCTGAGTTTTCTCTAACCTTCCCAACCCCAAAATGCCCGTGGCTCCACGGGACAGGCACAACAGTCGTAACTTCTCCAAGGCGTCTGTGGTCTGGGAGAGTGCTCGGGTACTCTTCTGCATTAGTTCCTCCTCTTGGCGAGAGGATGCAGACTGAGGACGATGCCATGCTACTGTAAATTTAAAGACAAACGACAACAACTATAAATATTTTACAGTTTCTAACAATTATTACATTTAAACAGTACAGCTCTGTTTAAATAAATAAAAATGTTAATTCAGGCAGCTGTAACAGTCCACTGCTGGACATGAGCCTCCAAATTGATAGCCAATAAAAATTCAAGGGTGTTGCAGTAATTCTCACGCCTGGCGAACGAATTGGGGTAAGCAAAATGGCTTTTATTACTCAGGTAGATTTTGCTACCATTTACTGGTCCTTTTCCTCGTAGATTGCATTGTACGATGATTATTGGGGAAAATGGGGTGACCCTTTTTGATGTACGGAATAAATTGAATTAATTTTTGATACGATTGTGGAATAATTCAGATTTATTATCATAAGATGGTAAATCTTAAGATAATAAACCTGTATTATCCCAAAGAATGGACAAAGAAATATGAGATTTAAAAACAAATGTTTTTCATATTTAATACTTTTCTTTTCGTCGGCATATGAACCCAAGAACCTTCACAAATAAAGTAACTGACTCAGCGAAAGCGTCGTTAACTTCAAATATAATATAAATTGTGTAAAAACATTTTTTATTGGAAAAATATTACTTCAAATGACGAGTAACGTTTCGAAAAGTACGCATGAAAGTTCGTAATGCCCGCATAAACAAACCGTTTCCTACTTCGTAACTAAGTCAATCGATACCGATAGAAGTTCAAACTACTCAATTATTTACACACTGTACAATAAAGTATATTATATTTTTTCTCTGCCTGCAAAACGTATTTATTTTACAATACCACTAAAGGCGTAAATTAAACTTCCAATAGAAAGTATTCAAAAATCGATTTTGAAAAAGTTGTTTACACCGTTCGCTTTAAACAAAATAACGCATTTTAATAATTGAATCGCACTTACTGTTTGATTTTGTTTTCCTTTTACCGCGGTACATTGCTAGTAGATAACATTTGTAAATAATTTATCGACTAAACACTATAATATTTTTTTTTAAATACTAGTAACGATTTTGTTATTTTTTATTAAAGATTAAGAACACGTCTTCTTGGTACGAGGTTTAACGTAAGACTAATACACACATACACAGTTCATTAATACTTAAAGGCTTTAATAGAATTCAGTGTTTGAGTAGGTTAATCACGATGAAAGAAATTGATACCACGCAGCTTTGATACGTACGAATTTATGTTAATATATTTCAACCCTAGACTATTCGTTTTTATATTTATTCCTAGTAATAATTTCGGTTTTATTTATTATATAGAAAACTAAAGATTTTATAATATAGCGAGCGAGGTCTTTTTATGCGTGGAAGAAGCTTAAACCATACCATTTAATCGAAAACACGCAAGTTTCACAACTTTCGAATTACAATACAGAAACATTGCTGGCCAAGGTATTATTTTAGTATTGCTTGGCTCAATAGTTTCTGAATTCTGAAATAAAGGTTTAAAAAATAAAAAAATTAAACTTTGTTACATCTATTATCGGTTTAATTATTACTATAATTATAAAATTTATACTATAATACGATATTATGTGATTTCTCTATAAATCGCACAGCTTAACTGTGTTTTCTTCTATGTTTCCGCACCGACATAGATACACAAACAAACCCATATTGTTCTAACCTATTTTTGATTAAAACGTTTTAAAATCAGTGTATGTATGGGCGTGATACATACATTGATTTTATAACGTTTGAATCGAAAATAATTTAATACCAAAACGCTACTTGAAGGTTTCACTAAATTTCTTGTATAAAAACGTTTTACTAATTTTCTCGTCGAAAGTTTTTGGTAAATGTTCGTGTTTACGAATCGCGTGCCAAAAACTATGTAAATGTTATGTGTATTCAACAATTATGCAGACTAACCATGAACTATGTATGTTTTTTTTTTAATTTAATAAATTTGTTTTAAAAAGCCAGTAATTTCGTTATATGTTTGTAAGACTTATTTGAGATAAAAAGTGAAGACCGCATCTTGGCAAATGTAGTGTGCTCTACGTACAGCGGGTGGTTGAAAATTCATACTTGTAGCTGAAGATCTAATTAGTTCGTAGCGAAACTTCCACGCAGTCAATGTACATATGGCCTACAGGTATTTCTTCCGAATCTAAGTTCATTATAATTCATCTTAGTTAAGCGTAGTGGATTAATGTCTGAAATGAAAACCTTGCTCAGCAGTGGATCATACCTATAGGTATGCGCTGATGGGAAGAAAAATGATGAAGTCCAAGATCAGGCTGGATGGTGCTTCCTGGGGGAGGCCTTAGTTCAGCATGATAATGAATCTACAATGATGATGACATACGGTAGGGCCTAGTTATACTTACGAGTTGCAGGGTCCATTATATCTTTTGCGTCGATCTTTCCCTTCGCCTTGTTTTCGTAGTTAAAGCAGGCTGTAAAGAAGAAACAAAGTAATTTTTTTTAAATACTTAACAACCAAAAACTTTTTTGAACAGTTTTTTAAATTTTATTAAGCTTTTCTTCGCGCATATCCGCGCTGCGGAATTCCTTTAACGAATTTTTTAAAATACCGCAATAATTAGAATATTCAGTAAACAAAACAACAGTTGAAAAAGGCGTCAAGGCTTTTAAAATCCACCTGGTGTTGCTTGCTAGTTTAAAAAAATTATAAAATAAAATGAATGATTCTTTTATCAATTCCATTTTTTTTTATTTTGCGCATGTTCAAAACAAATCGTATTCAAAATAAACACACTCAAAAGTTTGTAAAACAAATGCAGGCAATACAATATCTTAAAAAACTCAAGCTCAAATAAAAACAGAACTCATAACTAGCTTGATTTACTAGCTCGATAAAATAATATTGGTGATATTTTTGCCAAGAATAGCCGACGTGCCACTTAGCCCGTTTGACTGACAAGCCAGCCCCACGAACGCCAATCCACATACCCTTGGTGTCAGAAAGACTGCGAGCAATTCACCCCCCTTCCCCAAAAAGTACGATCTTGTATAGATAAAAGCCTATGATAAAATTCCCCCCCCCCACCACCAACAATTAGTATTTAGTGATGATTATTTTCTTAGTGTCAACACGTCACGCGAGGTAATTTCATAAATAGTAAATTAAAATCGATATGTCTGCGGCTAAACTGTAACAATAAAACAATCAGTCATTTCAAGTCACGGTCGGGTGAACGGTCACAATGAGTCAGCCAAGCCCACCCCATGAGATTCACAATTGAGTCTTTAACTATATGGAATGTATTTTTGGGGTAATGGTTATGTCGTGTTATGACCCTATATCAATAGCTTGATATCATATTTAAATATGTAGGTCAAAGGTAGTTATTTAAAACGAACTTTTAATGTTGACAAAGGAAAGACAAATATAGTTCTTATCATAATCAAAATACTGTTGTTTATAAAAAAAGTCATTATTGTATAAAAGAGTTTTCGTTTTACTTCCACCGCGCGGTTACTGTCAAAATTTTGCTTGACAAAGGAAAGAAAAATATAGTTCTTTATTTTTTTTATATCAAATCTGTTATCATAATCAAAATACTGTTATTTATACAAAAATATCATTATTGTATAAAAGAGTTTTCGTTTTACTTCCACCGCGCGGTTACTGTCAAAATTTTGCTTGACAAAGGAAAGAAAAATATAGTTCTTTATTTTTTTTATATCAAATCTGTTATCATAATCAAAATACTGTTGTTTATATAAAAATATCATTATTTTATAAAAGAGTTTTCGTTCCACTTCCACCGCGGGGTTACTGTCAAAATTTTGCTGGACAAAGGAAAGACAAATATAGTAATTTCATTTTTCTCATTCTAAGGTTAGTTCCCTCAATTCACAGTCTATCGGAATTCGTAACTTCAAAAAAAAAACATTTCTTCTCACTTTTTACTTTTAATGCCATTTATGCGTTAGATGGCATTAAACGAAGGAAGTGAGAAGAGTTTTAAAGCGTATCCTATCGAATATATACCTCAAAATTACCTTTTTATCTAAGGTACCTAAAGTGAGAATGGTTTTATAAAAAATCCTCAAACTATGAGAGCAAATCAGTTTATTATTGTCTATAATATTTACTCATATGGACTTACAATTTATGATAATAACGTTAAAGATATGTTTTCAGCTCAGAAACTTCAGCATAGGCCTCTTTTCCTACTCCTATCAATTTTTGCCTCTATGACTTAACCAATTAGCCTATTATATTTTTAACTCAACGCAAACATTTAAATCTAAAGTATACTAACAGATCTTATAAACTATGTAATAAATACAAAAATTGGTAGTAATTTTAGTATGTATCTCAAGTTTTGTAAATTTAAATGTGCGCAGAAGAACCGATAAGAAAATTGTAAAGGACTTTTTTATATTATACTAGCGGGCCCGACAGACGTCGTTTTGGCATGAAAATAAAAAAACTTGAACCCGATTGCATTACCACTTACCCCGTCCAATTGTGAATCTAAATCATCCAAAGGCATACTCAAACACGAACAAAAAATTCATCAAAATCTCTCCAGACCTTTAGGACTTCAGTAACAAACACACGTACAAAAGAATTATATTTATAAAGATTATTTTATATTATTTATTACAATTTCAACAAGTGATTACACAGAAAAAAAATATTTAACAAGTACCGTTTCGTCAATTTATGCATATGTATTATACAATATGTCACTTACCCGTATAGCCTTAATTCCTTTTAAATTTGAAAATAAATTATAGCCACCCGTTGTCTTTCACACGCGGCTTAGTAATGATAACAGTACACTATACTGTCACACAATATGAAAAATCGATTATATAACTCACTTTAATGAGGCTACACTACCCGACGTATTGTTTGTAGAAAAATAAACATTAGATAGTGACTCAAACGGGATCGGAAGAGTGAGTGACGCATTGCATCTGAGATGGAAACGCGTCTCAGTAACCTTGGTCTTATACGGATTAAACGTAACTCGACAATAAAATGGATACCTACTTTATTTTATTATATACGTTCCACTTTCGCTCCATATGTATAACGAATTAAAACAAATGAGAACTTTGGTTCTTATATGTATTATGTATAAATATTTTACATACAGTTCTAGGCATAGAATAGAGCCACTCCCGTTTCTGCCGTAAGTGCGTAAGAAACGATGTTGAGAGCAAATATAAGGCTGTGAGTAGATGAGCATCCGCGTCTACATGAATAATAAAAACCAATGTAAACCTCAATCCGCCCGCCAAATGTGATGATTGCATCAATATCTCTTAAACTTGATAAGGCCAATGTCCACGAGTGCATTGTTACGGCTACAACTGTGATTATACTAAGTTGAAATTTAAATACATATTATAAATTTCTTGATAGTGAACTCCAGGTAAAAGTTATGAGATTATCCTCTGATCTGTCGGAAACCTTGAGAGTTCTTTTCAAGCAAACGGTGTTGCTTGGATTGGCGCCCCGCAAGCCGCATCGTCCGCGACGCTTGTTGTAATAGGCCGGGACGTAAAGAAACTTTGCGCAAAAGTATGTGTATATAACGAAAACGCGTGGCAAAATTTTTTACAACGTGGCTGGTAATTAATGTTTTTTTATCTGATCATAATTGCTATACTAAGGGCAGTGCGAACGCATCGCTTACCTTAGGGTAAGAATGTGAAAAATGAGAAGGGAGTAATAATTTAATAGGAGTAGACGTAGGAAATAATGGGAGAGGAAGGAGAAATAAAAGAAGGACAAAGGAGTTGGCCCTCGGGATCCCGCACTGACTGTTCGAAACCCAGTAAAAAAAATTTACTACTTAATATTGGTATTTTGTGTAGGTGTGGTGCTTCCCAAGTTAGGCAGGCCGATTAATACATGGCTCTACCACTATTGCTATTATTATTATATTTATTTCATATAAATACGAAATTACCGTATACTGTAAAGGTAATGTGCATGTTAGAGATGTTATTACAATATTTGAAACTCTTCCTACCATATTTTTCTTCTAGATTTACAATTGAGTTATTAGTTATTATTTTGTATATATAAAATAAACAACGTTGTTGTTGTAAATATTTCATACTATCTCGATATTTTAATTATTTGACGTACTTATCGCTAATGGTAAATCAATATTTCACTGCGTTACCAACTACTAATTTATTTATTTACTCGGCACAGTAGCTATGACTAATTTTGTTATTGCTGCGGTGCAATCCAATACCCAATGCGGTCGTTATAATCTAATATTTAATTTTGTCCTCCTTGAAATTGAGGGGTGTTGTTGTTATCCTCACGCTTGGCGGGTGAATTTGAATTCCCACATTAGTTTTTTTTACTCAGATGGACGTTGCTGCCCCAGTTGCTGTTATATGGGAAAAAACCGGAGGTTTCTATTGCATAAATGGTTTAATTTAATGTAAAAAAGAACGAGCTTATAATATTATTAAAACGTACCTGCCATAGAGGCACTGCTCATCCTTCCCCGTGTAAAATCAATTTTGATCTATTTTTTAAGAGTCTCGCAATCAAAACTTATATAATGCAGTAAGGTGTCTTTCTAAAAATATTTTACGTTGCAAATTTTATTTGCTTTATGTCATTTACGAATTCACACTTTATTTTTTATTCTAGGCCGGTTTATACATGTCTACAAAGTTTCAATGCAATATTTTAATATCTAACAAAATATATATAATACAATATTTCCTTTTCAGTTTTTTAAAATTAACGGGCGTTGACATCTTCTCCACTATACCGTAAACCTTATAAGTAAAATAAAAATTCACATATAAAAAGCAAGCAGCATTTAGGAATCTTCGTCAGGTCTTCTTGTCGCCCATACCTCAGAGCCTGAAGACGAAAGTCTTCGACCAGTGTATCCTACCCGTACTCTCTTACGGCACCTTAACTTGGACGCTGACAGTTCTGACAGCTTCACAACCTCAAAGTCGCTCAGAGAGCTATGGAGAGAGCTGTGCTCGGAGATTCTCTGGTAGATATGATTCGGAATAAACAAACCGCCAGAGAACTAAAGTGATCGACATAGCGTTTCGAATTAGCAAACTAAAGTGGCAATGGGCTTGTCACGTAGAAACTGAATGCGTGTAGCCGAAGATCGGGCTAGTTGGCACTTCATGGGGGAGGCCTATGTCCAGCAGTGTATTGCCGCAGGCTGATGATGGTGATGACGATATAAAAATATGATAAATGAAACAAAGACATGTTGCTATCACCGCGTGTTATAAATAATAACCAAAAAAATTTATATGACTGAAGTATATTATAAATCTTGGTATTTCAATTATACAACTTTTTAATTGAAATACGAAGTCAAAATATAAATTTAATGCAAGTACTGCATAGCTGTATAGCTATGCAGTACTTGCATTCAATTTATATTTCATAGTAGTAAACAAATATTATGACCTAGAATTGATGATATACATTATTAAAAAAATATAAATAACTTTAACGTGCGGGTGATGAATTAAATATTTTTTTATTGATTAATTACTTCAACTTACTTATCATTATTTTTTGAAAGACGTTTTTTACAACAATAATATACTAATATTGGTAAAATTAATAAAAAAAAGAAGATTTTTTTATTTGAAACATTGAGTGTGTCTACTTCTTTTTTCTAAGTAAAAAGTTTATAACTAAAAACTTTTTTATGGGTTACCTCTACATTTTAATATTTGGATATATTTGAATTTGGGAAAACTTAAACAATTACCTGACAACACTGTCGTTGATGACAATGCCAAAAGGACTTCTTGCCAACTTACATCAGTGACGTTTAATTTTCATTTTTTGTTATTTTTAAGTGTGGCATACTGTACAATAAAATTCGGTTAAAGCGTAATAAGTTGAGTGATATGAAATAAATGTGTATACCGTGAAGTTCTAAGTTGACTGAAAAATTCCATAGTAGGTTTTGGTAGAATAGCCCCCACTTTATCAAGACCTAACGCAACAAGCTGATTTAATGAACTTATAAAACATGCTCAAAAGGGCTTGAACCCAGGGCTATAAAACCATTCAAAACAAATGTCAAAACCAAAAGGAAACAAGTTTAATCTAACAAAAAATAACCTCAAACTCTTGAATTTAACTTTAAAAATATATAATAGTACTGTTATATTTTTATTGCATTACAAATGTCATAATACGTGATCTCCATTATATTCTGTAAAATAAACATAAAGAGGATACTTTATAATTTGTCTATTTGCTCGGTTATTAGTACACGATTTGAATTGGCTGTAAGTCCAAATATGAAAAAATCGTAGGATCAGTTTAGATCTGTTATATTATATGAAACGTAATTATGGCACCAGGAAAGAGAGGGGGAGTACGAGGAAAACGTTCTAATAACCATATTCAAAGGAATTATGCTGAGCGATTGAACGATCTGAGTTTACAGTCATCCAATGAAAGTGATTCGGAAGCTTCTAATTGCTCCGACAGCGAAGGTGTTGCACCATCATTTCCAATAAGTATGTGGGATTTGAATCATTGCGATCCAAAAAAATGTTCAGGAAGAAAGTTATTACGCCACAACCTCATTAAAAATTTAAAACTAGGGCAGCGATTTCAAGGCCTAGTTCTATCACCTGTTGGTACACAGTGTGTTAGCCCTAATGACAAGGATATAATTGAAAAATTTGGCCTTGCTGTTATTGATTGTTCCTGGGCCAAAATTGATGAAACACCATTTGGTAGAATGAAATCATCACATCCTAGATTACTTCCATTTTTAGTTGCAGCAAATCCTATTAACTATGGGAAACCTTATCAACTAAGTTGCGTAGAAGCTTTGGCAGCAGCAATGTTCATTACGGGTCACAAACAAGGGGCTAAATATTACTTGTCAAAATTTTCATGGGGACATTCTTTTTTAGAGCTTAATGAAGAAGTTTTAGATCTTTATGCTGCATGTTCTGATAGTAGGACTGTTATAGATGCACAAAATAAATTTTTAGCATCTGCTGAAAAAGAAAAGGAAGATTCTACATCTATGTGGCCTCCAAGTGAATCTGATACAGAAAGTGAAATAGACAATAGTTCATAAAGAAAAGTTTCTTAAACTGTGATACTTTGTCTATATAATATTTATTAGATTATAATTACTAAGTATCATGTTATTGTCATACTACAGTGTCTATGTTTTCTCCATCAGTAGAAGTTTCATTATTACGGAACTGATATTTGATAAACAAAATTTTATTTACAAACAATGTAAAAAATAAAAATTGTTTGCATAGGCTCTTAATTATAATAAATTTAATGTAAATACTGTGTTTTAATGGGATGCAATGGTATAAGAATTTATCTTGAAACTTTCTCATTCATTTTGCTAAACTATTACTGAATTAGATATTTAAACAAGCATTTTAATATGAATCTGGACCCTAGTGAGATGTGACAAAAATTCTGTGTTGTCAATGTTTTAAAATTTAAATCCTGCACCAATTTTTTTAGTAACAACTATTATATTATAAGAAGCCGAGAGATGGATATAGTTGGGTTAGGCAGCATTCAAGAAATTTCGTCAAGTCTTCTTGTCGCCCATACCAAAAGTCTTTAACCAGTGCATCTTGCGGGTACTCGATTATGGTGCCGAAACATGGACACTGACAGTCCGTCTCCTAGACAAGTTCAAAGTCGCTCAGAGGGCTATGGAAAGGGCTATGCTCGGAGTTTCTTTGGTTGATAGAATTCGAAATGAAGAAATTCGTCGGAGAACCAGAGTCACCGACATAGCTCGTCAAATTAGCAGACTGAAGTGGCAGTGGGCTCGAGACGTTTGTTGGAGAACCGACAATCGTTGGAGTAGACATGTGCTGGAGTGGAGACCGCGACTCGGCAAACGTAGTGTGGGATGCCCTCTGCTAAATGGAGCGACGATCTGCGCAAGGCGTCTGGCAGAGCCTGGATGTGTGTAGCCGAAGATCGGCCTAGGTGGCGCGCCTTGAGTGAGGCCTATGTCCAGCTGTGGACTGCCACGGGCTGATATTGATTATACATGCTTAATTAAATTAAAAAATACAAGCATTGACAAACACAATTATTATTTTTGTTAATTATTGATTTTTTTCCAGTCAGGTGTTTAGTTTGTGATCACAAATATCTATTTCTTAGACATTTACTTTTGGCATTCAAAAAACCTGCAACAAAACCTTACTGAAGTGTATCATTATGTAGTCTGCATTGGATTAAGATTGAAATCAATTTAATAAAGTAATTAACAAGTTAAAGATTTTAAATTCTTGCCTTTTTTTATCCATTACATACTATGGTACTGTAAAAAATATTTGAATCTTTGACATATTTCTAATATTTAATAATTTCTAAGTTTTAAACTTTAAAATATTGATAATATTCTTAAGTTTGAAATGTATTAAAATAAGTAAATGTTATACAATAAAATGTTCTTACTGTATAATAAACAATGATTAATTTATATTTAATAGTTTACACACGCCATCTATTGATTTCTTTCTAAACTTTAGGCATTTCTCACATGTATTAAACAAAACTTAAGGATTGTTAGCAGACATGTACAGATGGCGCTGATTCTATAAAACAGAAAAAAATTCATTAATCAGTCGGGGACATCTACAACCTGTAGGCGTGTAGGAGCGAACCTCGGGGTTGAACTCCACCTTTATTTATTTACTTACTGGTTATTTACTTTATATTCTGTGTAAAAAGAGTAGTAATATACAGTATTACTAGTAGTTTCACAACCGTGAATTTGTACGATCGAATCATAGACGATGTTAGCTTTAAAAATATTGTGATTTGTTTCATAATTTAAATAACCTTATATTTATGCACGTTATTATTTTAATGTAATAATACTTTATTAAAGTGTGATGAATGTAATTTTACTGTATTTTACGTTACATTTTACGTACTTAAATTTTTATTTATGACGTTTAAAAAAAATGTTTTTTTGTCAAAACCCGTTTATTGCTTTGAAAATTATTGTGTTGAAATAATATTATTGACAGTAAAATGTTTTGGTGTAATCACTTATGTAGTGTACAACGAGAATTGAGCAACAAGCAAATAAGAGAATAAATCAAAAGCTTAAAAACGCAAAGTATGTAACTTTATATAACATTGTAAACATAATTTTTATTTCGGAACAATAAAGGGTTCCTTCATAAAAATTGAAAACCCTACAAAATTATTATCTATGAAATTGCTGACCGTCATTAGTCTGAATAATTCAAGTTTAAAAACTAGTGAAATATTTTTCCAAATGTTGGCAACTACCAATGCAACTGAGTTTGCCATTCGTTTTCTTAAAAGCCTTTTTATTTAAATATTTATGCCTTAATTGTTATTAAATTTTCTCTTTTTTTGAAATATTTTGTATGCATTTTTCTAATAGTTTTTACTTATGAAGGCAATTGGAATTCCTAAAGAGTATTTCTTAGTGCTTATCCATACTATAGAGAGAACTCGGGAAATATGTTGTTGGAATTAGCGGGCTGGAGTGAGCTAGTACGAGAGAGAGTTAGTACGTCTGAAAATTAGATTTTTAGACATTACCGTAATAAAATATTAGCCGAGTGGTTTTCGGCATAGAATCGCTCTCTACATTTCTTGCCGAGGGTGTTGTTTGAGGCGACTATGACAGAAAATATGAGTAGATAGCTAGAAGCGTTTACCTAGAAATAGGAACCAATTAGATATTGCTAAATCGTCCCCTAAGCGTCGGGATTATGGCAACACCCCTCAATTTTAAGGAATGCCAATGTCCAAGAATGGATTATTATAGCTTTAATACGGTTGATTATAATAAACCAAATATTCAGCACAAAATACAATTACCATACTTCATATATATGATAAATATATTTATTTTTAGGTGGTTTTAAGTGCGTTTAACTCATAGCTTAAAAACCCCAGTAATGATAGAAAATCATAGTTTAATGATAATTTATGACATGGAAAACGAATCAGATATGACAACATCTGTGTCACTTTAAAAGAGTCAGAAAATATCAATTATGGCTTATCTAGTATCAGAAAATTTAAAAATTGTAAATAGAAAAAAGGATGAAGGAATTTCAAAAGGAAGGAAAGGTAAAAGTTTATAAAGTATATATACGGTAATAGCTAATTTTTCAAGAATACGAAACTGAATTAAAATCATTTCACGATTATACAAGGTTTTACCTTGTTTTCTGAAAGGGCGAATTTAAAGTTTAAAATTCCAATTTTACAGTTAATTCCACTGATTGATTTTTGGTTAAAATTTGGAATAAAGCATAAGTTTAACTGTGATTCTATTTACCAGCTAAATTAGCAGGGAGGGCAGGCGAGCATTCTACATAAATAAATCGGAAAATATTGCAATCAAAAGAGAAAAATGTTGAAGTCTACATATACACAAACAACGGTTCACTTTCAAGTTAAGAACGTCCACTCGGACTTACCTCCTTTGAGCAATGGCTTAAATAAGCACAACTTAAATACAGTGTCTAGAATATTCTGTTTGAGATACTCTGCACCAGAAATAAATTACATTATACTTAACCAAAATTTGAAAAGAGTAAATAAGCTTAAATTTGAAAATGAAAATGATTTAGACACGTTAACAACTATTAAGGATCAAACTAAGATTAATATTAAAAATGTTGTGATTACTCTCATACTATCGAAAGTAAAGCGAGTTTGCAATAAAATTAGAAAATTGAAGTTGGACAATGATATTTGTATACTTAAAATAATGAAGAAATGCATTTCGATATTAGTTGCAACTTTACGAAATATAAATGTATGTCCTCAATACGAGAACAATAGCAAAAAAAGTATTTTGAAAATCTTCCTATCTGAAGTTAAAAACCTAGTAAGTCATATACCTCAAAAATATAGATTTTTAATTAATTTCACAAAACCGCTCACAAGGAAACACCACAAAGGGAGTGTAACTACATACAATTGTTGCAAATATATACATGTACAAAATAATAAAACTAAACATTCGAAACCTGCCATAAAGAAATGTTTATCTCATGAAGATATATGTTATACAAAAAACACAGTGACTAAAAAAGCTATAAATATAAAAACGACTATTAAAACCATGCCAAGTTTGACTCTTAACACATTGTCTGATATCAGAATAGAACCAGGAAAGCAACGAAGACCTAGAGAAATATTTGATAAAATATTTCAAGATAAAGTAGAATCATTAAGTGATAAAATTACACATAGAGGTAATGAAGGCAATTCAAAAAGAAAATTGTCAGAATTAACTAATATTATTTTAAGTCTCACCCAGTCTAAGAATGAAAATCATAAACAAATATCGGCCATACAAATATTAGATTGTATTAAAGGGTATTCAAGAAGTGAAAAATTATATGAGTCCATGTTTCAACAACAAGATTTTCCAAATAATAATATAAACGAAGATAAGTTCAAGGAACGACATATTCGAAAAAATATTAGAAGTAAATTGGATAAAAAAGGGACGATAACAGACATTAAATCTACGATGAAAAATCAACTAAAGGATATGAAATCTGATACAAAAATGCGTTTCTTCCCTCAAAAATCTATTGATACAATAAAAAATACTTTCACTAGTGAAAATAATAGTGCAAGTTTACCTAATTTATTAAAATACCAACTTCAAGAATATAAACAGCGAGTACTTTCAAATGTGAATCATATAGGTGCTACGCCTCAAAATCGTATGCCTCATATACGTATATACCAGTCTGAAATCAATGATTCTTTTAATTACTCTGTGTTGTTCAAAAATGACGAAAAAATGAATGTTGACAACATTGCATTTAAATCTCTATTGCCTTCACATATAGTTTCATTTGTATCGCCCTTAATAAAACAAAATGAGGAATATGATAATAATAGAATTAATGCAGCATCGGTGACGCATATACATTCATCTGTGTTCTCTAGAAAAATCAATGTAAATATCCATTGTCGTGAGCATATAAGATATATAAAGCACGAGGATGTAACTGAAATAATAAAACATAAAAGATATAACAAAAACAATCATTCTATTTTTAGTCGCTCTTATTATATATTGAATGTGCAAATGCCATGTACAGAAATGTATGAAAAGCATAATCAAAATAAAAATTTTAAAAGATGTTTGCAAAAAAGTTTAAAGGTACATAAACATTTAAATGATAGACTGTTCAAGAAATCTGCTGCACTTGATATAAATCAAATTCCGATCATATGTTCTTTCAATAATACTTATAACTCTACTTTATTAATGGCTTTAGAAAACCCGTATTGTCAAAATTTTAATGACAAATGTAACAAGGGTACAAATCCTTGTATACAACCATGTGTATGTCATTCTGAAACAGTTATACCTGGTAAAAAATATACAATGTCATGTTCTTCACCAGTATTAAGAAAATGTTACGATTTGTTGAGATCACTGACAAAAGACACGTATGAAAGAAAATATCCTGAAAATTTACTTGTATCAAAATTTAAAAACCAAGAGCGTAAGGTAAAGCAATATCAACGACGCGAGCCAAAATTTCAAAGATTCTTGAATACTATTTTGTATGTTTTTTCTCTTATTTTAAATAAAAAAACAAAATTTTGTACTAAATCAGAATATAATGCAGGTAAAAATACTAAATGTTGTGATGAAATTATTTATCAACAATCAAAAATTAAGAAATGTAGGCCATATAGTTGCGGAGATGGAGTTTCTGCTTATGGTTTATTTAATCGCGTATTGAAAAATGAAACGTGTCACATAAAAAAAACAAATAACTTTTCACAGCAAATTAATAAACCGTTATACAAATTGACACGAATTAATAGAAATACGCAAACAAAATCATTCATAACAACATTATTTGTTAATCACAATTTCAAAAATAAAAGAACGCAATCTCCTCCTCGTCTTCAAACTCATCGTTGTTTAAAAAACAGAAAAAGAATAAGAGAACATAAAACTGCACACCTCTACATACCCAAAGAAAAACATGCAAAACGTCCTTTTCGAAACGTTGAAAATACTAGTATCTGTAATGTACCGATTTTAAAAACATACCATTCAGTGGAAAATTTATTGAAACAAAATGCAATTAAACATAAAACTTGGAAGCATTGCTATAAATGTTCAGAAACCAAAACAACACGAAATCTCCCCAAAAAACAAAAAAACAAACATTCCGCAACTCAAATCAATCAACAATCATTTATTATTAGTAAAACACCAAAACATCACAAAACTCAGTCATCAGTGACCAACGCGGAAGTTAAAGCTTTGAACAATTACCCTGTAATAAATCGTTGCTGTTGCACTTTTGAAAAACAGAAATATAACGGAAACAGATATAACAAGAAAACTCTAAAAAACTCTTCCCCCAAAGTACAAACATTATGTTGTTGTCCAGAAACCAAAACCAAACAAAAACTCTTAAAACACAAAAGTAAAACAATTGCAACTCAAATCAATCAAAAATCATTTACCATCATTAATACGTTAAAACGCGATAAAAAACGATCACTGAGAAACAAAACGAAAAGTGAAGTTTCGAATAATCAACCCATTTTATACTATTGCTGTTGTAGCGTTCAAAGACAATCAGCTACTGAAAATAGGTATAACAAAAAACGAAAAGCTAAAACAAATTCTTCTCACAAGGTACAAACAATATTATGTTGCTGTAAACTATCAGAAGACAAAACCAATGAAAAGCTCTTAAAACCGAAGAGCAAAAATAACGCTACTCAAATTAATCAAAAATCATTCTTGATCATGAAATCGTTAAAACATGATAAAATTCAGTCATTAGGAAATACAAATATTAATGTTCCAAATAATCGGTCCGTTTTAGTCTGCGGTTGTTGTAATCCTCAAAAGCAAGGATCTGGAAATATGCAAGTTACTGGAAGTAAATATCACAAAAAAACAAAAGTTCAGAAAAACGTAACTCGCAAGGTACAAACAAAATTATGTTGCTGTAAACTTTTAGACCCCAAAACCAATCAAAAACTTTTAGATTACAAAAGGAAAAATTCTGCAACACAAATCAATCAAAAATCATTCATCATAATTAAATCATTAAAACATGATAAAATTCAATCATTGGGAACTACTTCAAAAAGTAAAACTTCGAACAATCCGTCCATTTTAAACAGCTGCTGGTGCAGTTTTCCAAAACAAGCTGGAAGTAGATATCACAAAAAGTCAAAGGTTCAAAAAAACACGTCTCAAAAAGAACAAACATTATTATGTTGCTATAAACCTTCAGAAACTAAAACTAATCAAAAATTTTCAAAGCCCAAAAGCAAAAACTTTGCAACACAACTCAATCAAAAATCATTTATCATAATTAAATCATTAAAACATGATAAAATTCAGTCATTGGAAACCAACTCAAAAAGTAAAACTCTAAACAATGAGTCCATCCTAACCTGTTGCTGCTGCTGCTGTCTTCAAAAGCAAGCTAAAAATAGATATCGGAAAAAATCAAAGTTTTCGAAAAACACATCTCGTAAAGTACAAACAACATTATGTCATTGTAAACCCTCAGAAACCAAAATCGACCAAAAGCTTTCTAAACATAAAAGCAAAAATTCTGCAACTCAAATCAATCAACAATCATTTACCATCATTCAAACATTAAATCACGATAAACATCAGTCGTTGGGAAATAACACGAAAAGTGAAGCTTCGAACAATCAACCCATTTTAAACTGTTGTTGTTGCGATTTTTCAAAGCGAGCCAGTAGTGGATATAACAAAATACCAGAAATACAGAAAAAAACATCACGCAATGTACAAACAACAATATGTTGCTGTGAGTTTTCAAAAACTAAAACTAAACAAAAGCTTTTAAAACACAAAAGCAAAAATTCAGCAACGCAAATAAATCAAAAATCATTCATCATCATTAAATCATTAAAACAAGATCAAAGTGTTTCGTTGGGAACCAACTTAAAAAATAAAACTTCGAAAAACCAACCCATTTTAAATTGCTGTTGTTGCAGTTTTCAAAAGCAAGTATCTAGTGGAGTCTATCACAAGAAAATAAAAGTCAACAAGAAGACATCACGCAAGGTACAAACAACAATATGTTGCTGTAAATTTTCAGAACCCAAAACCAATCAAAAATTTTCAAAACAACAAAGCATTATTAAAAAATTAAACCACGATAAAAATCAAATGTTGGACACTGACATGAAAAATAAACCTTTCAGCATTCGCCTAACTTCAAGCCCTTGCTATTACTTGACTCAAACACCAACATTCACAATCAGTGTTCCCTGTACAGTGCTTAGAAAAAAGTTAAATAAGCAATGTAGTCTAATATCAAAAACAAATTGTGAACATTATAGTAAGTGTTTTATAGAATGTAATTACGATTCTACTTTTTTAAATGCGGGGAAAGGGCCATGTGGTGATGTTATTATTGAATTAAAAAAAGTTTGTCATGATTTGCCTCTTGATGACAATGATGTAAAATCCACCGTCAAAAACGATAACAATGAGACGCATTACAAAAAAGGGTAATAAGGGTACGAAAATATTAGTAAAACGGTTAAAAAAGTTTACTTTAATCCTAATAATCACTTATCCAATAAAAACGAATAGCGATAAAGCCAAAAATGATTAATGTCAGTAGGTACATACACACGTAAAATAAAGACGAATGCTGAACCTAAGAACTTAGCAGATGAGCCAAAAGACACAAGTGGATTTGTAAATTGAGCTTACCCAAAATATTGTGTTTGTATTAATTTAAGTTTTTGTTTTAAGGGTTGTTTGTTGAACAATAATTAAAAATTATAAGAGATAAATAATTTAAATGAGAAATGGAGCCAAGATAAATTTTTTTGGAAATATTATATTTCAAAAAGTAATAGAGCATATGTATTATACATACATACATCTATACATACCGAAACAATTTTGTTAGAGCACAATTAGATTGTGCTCTAACAAAATTTTTTCGGTAGGTTGAACCTAACCTAACAAAAGCTATTTAAAATAGTATTAATACTTGTAAAACAGATATACAAAAATTGTTATCAAAGTTATTATTCATGAATAAATATATGTAACATTACAATATTATTTATGTTTAAGAACTTATCACTGTTTTTTGTAAATGTGTAATGTTTTAATAATCATACTAATTTTTTAATAAATAAATTGTTTTTAAGTGTTGTTTATTTTTATATAAATAAGTAGACAGTCCTAGATCTACAATTTCTTTAGACCTTATAATTAAATTATAATTTATTTAATAGAAAAAATGTAAAACCGACTCTGGCAGACCGGCCTCCACAAGTAGCACTAGTTCACAAGTTTTTAATTATTTTTTAAAATATTTATAACTTTTTCCTTGATCGCGCTAGTCAGACAATGTCTCTTGCTTGATGTCGACAGGGAGTTACTTTAGAGAGGTACGTGTCTGCGAGTATAGATAGGATCCTTTCAAGTGTATTGAAAGGAGCTTCAAGTTCCGAAGTACTTTTAAAATAATGACGCGGAAAAATTTCTGCCGACAAGGAATTTAGATATACAAGAATACTAGTTATGGTTGCATAAAAATATATTGTTTATTACAATAAATATAAGGGCCCAACACTTATACGTAATGTCTGTTATATGATATTTAAAATGTGCAGTTTTGTTTCAATAATTTTCCATCATAATTTGTTGCTACAATTTGTACCTGTCATGTCTCATTGTAAATACATATGTCCCAGGGAAGTAAAATAAATGACCTTTAAGTTATTTTTCTTTCAACTGTGTAAAAATAGTACTTTAAGTGAGAAACTGTGATTGTAATACAATTCTAAGATCTTTTTGTTATTCGTCGTAAAATTCCCAATTATTTCCCGATCTACATAGGCCTTTAAACATAAATCTCATCGGTACGCCGGTCGCGTCCCTAGGAATTACCCATCCCACTCACTGACCCTACTAATTTCCTTTGAAACCTAGGTTCCCCACAAATGTGGCTGTTTGGATGTTGTCATCGCGGGGCCGAGTTTAAATTGCTTGGATTAGGGTTGAGTCTTTGAATATAAATGTGAGTTGTTGTTTTATGTAATGAACTGAAATTTTGAATTAAATTTAGTTTTCTTTTAATGTATTTTATTATAATATAGTAATTGGTTTTATATATACTGAAATTTTCTATGCAGCGCTGGAAAATGGACAAATTGGAGGGAGAAATCAAAGAATGAATCAGATTGGCAGGATATTCTGGAACAGGCAAACGCATCCTACGACAGTAGCGATTGATGATGATGATATTTGTTTGGGATTGCGTTAACGATCTTAGGTCATATAGTCGATTCTGCATACAATTGGAATAAAGTCGTGAACCATATTTTATTCATACAAGAATGATTTGGCTGATATCTGCTTAATTGGAATAATTAACAAGGATTCTAATACTATAAAAAATATTGTTAGTCTTCTTTAAAAAAAAATGCGTTTTAGTGACCGTATCATTTATGCATACGAACGAGTTTTCTTGTTAATAAACCAGGAATTGATAATTTCTGTTAATTCTCTTATTATTTCGATTTCTTTCCCATTACAGCTTTTCTAGTCAATGGTCGTCAGTTGAATTTTAACGGGATAAATATATGTATGGCCAACAACAATTTATTCTGAGTTAGTATCTGCCAATCCATCATGGACAAGCGTGGTAGGTTTATGTCCATTCAGTTAGATATAAGAAGACCAGTGCCTAGCACTGGGACATACTTATGGGCTGTAAAAAAATCATTCTGATCAATTGAATTATATCGCGGTCAACGACCTATCAGCCCGGAATGAACTTGAACGACCTTGTCCACGGCAAAGAAGGCTAGGGATGATAAATCTTATTTTATTTTTTCTCTGTGGTGAATGAAAACGCTATTTTAATATAGGTGTAAAAGTCAACAAATAGACAACTTAAAAGTTTTGCTGTTATTCTCACGTTTCATGATTAGATTAGAGATTCATTTTGTTACTCAGTTAGACGCTGCTCTTCATAAATAATGGTACTTGCATTCATTGTCACTTCGTACGATATCTACGGGAAGAAATGGTGTGGTTCTATTCTGTATGTAAAAAAAGAGATCACTGCTGCTTATAGACATCCGAAACGCAACAGAAATTAATATACACACTCATAGATAGATTTCATACATAGATCTATGATGTCTTAAATGGGTCGGCTTGACTAAGGAAATACCACACAAGAAATAGTAAAAGTAAAACCATTTGACTGAGTTCCCGCAGAGTACAGATATCTGCCTAATTCCTTCCCGTTTCTTAAATTCTTTCTCTCCCTCTCATTACTTCTTTCTTTCTCGCCCATTAAATCCTCCCGTTCCTCGTAATTCATATCCTTATCTCTTATACTTAATTCTTAAGTAGGAAATGCATCTGCATTGTCTCTAGGATGGCCTAAATTCATATGCGGCGATGGTTACTTACTATTAGGGGACCAAATGGGTCATTTTCCATTACTTTTATAAAAAGACCAATGTCATAGAAAGAATATTTCGTTAATATACTTTTTTGTCAATTAATTGTATTCATAGAAATTTGTATAAACATTTTAAAAAAGCCTGAGTAATTTATAATGTAATTTAACTTAAGTGTTTATAACATGGAGTTTCCGTTCTTTCATGTTGTTACAAATATCAACTCACGATCGCTGGGCGCCGCTCCGGTCCCTGCTACGAAAGCCGCGACTACCAGAACTACACTTATAGACACCATCGTGACTGTAGCTCAATTTACTAAACCTGCTTTATATATAGATGACCGTAGCGGACGCCTACGAATAGTCATTAGCTTCATTCGTGTCGACCTTGGCAATCGGATAAACGAACGTGTGGAACACAATGGAGTGACGTCACCCGCGATGTGGATGCTATCTGTAATTAGGGTTGGCACTACATGAGATTAGATCTTTTGTAATTTAATTTGATGAGTAATTACGTTGATTTTATTTCTTTTACTTTTATTTAATTATTAATGTATTTACTATATAATTAAATAAATAACATTAAATATTAATTATTATCGTTATAGATTATTATTCTACTTATTTATGATACTTTCTATGGTATTTGTGTACGAATAACTGCATTATAAAAAAGGAATAAAAAGATAAAATGTTGCGGAGTTTACTCGTGCATTCCTTCTCCATCCAAAGGAAACACATTCCGAAAGGTTAAAATCCGAAAATTAAAATAATATTTAAAGTTAGCTGTCTTATGCTGTTAGTAAATAAATAAATTACGAGTAGTATATCGAAATTACAGAAGAAGCAATTTTGTACATTTAGTAATTTAAAACGACAGAAGTGTTGCACTACTTTGCGGTGTTTCGGAACTGTTATGGCAAAGGGGCCTTCAAAAAGTAAGCCTTCAAATATCCATATCCATTCAAGGCTAATTACGTTTCTGCAAAATTTATGGCGTTGCAGATGTGTGTGTTGGCGGCTTTTCATCAAGCGATCTGCTTGCTCGTTTAACTTGCTTCGAAGCTAGCAAATCTGTGTTTTTTTACAGCAGTCAAAGCAACTCAGCATGTGGGTCCCACACTGATGATAAATGACCGATACCATCTGTAGACATCCACAACATTAAAGGCATCACAAATGCGTTCGTGTCTTTATGCTCGTCACTTCTATATGATATGTTTAATTAATTATTTTATTTATTAAACATATCATATATTTATTTAGTAGATGAGCACTGGAAGTAAGTTACGTGTGTCATCAGCAGATCAGATTTAAAGCTTATTTATATTGAATTAATTACATACATACATACATATTGTTACGCCTATCTCCCGACATACCCTCCCTGCTTCCTCCATACTCATCCATCTTTTCATCCATCGTTCGCTCTCCGTTAATCGCTTCTCACCCTCGCGGGAATCAGAACGTGACGGGTGGCGAACCATATCGCCGTCATTTTTTAACAAATTAGGTTTATTAAAATTCGTCACTTACGAGTGAATGAATCACACGAGCCGCAATGCTGAGGTAAGGCACTATAATACCCGGGGGAGCCCGAACCCGGGACGGTCAGTACGCTTGCGACTAAGCTCACTCCTAGCCACGCATCCATTGACACTGCAGACCATGGATTGGCGGAGAGGAAGGGAAAAAGATTAAGAAGAAATAAGGAAAGAGCAGGGGAAAGGAAAGTTGGATTTGGAATAACGGAAGAGAAGGAGTGATACGGTAGTAGCTCGGGAGGCCGGGGTCGCACACCCGTGAACCAATACCATAACTACCGGACAGGCGTTTGCTTACGGCAGTACACTTCTGGGACATAGGCCTCACTCAAAGCACGCCACATAGCTCGAACTTCGAGTACAAGCATCCAGTCTCTGCTCTAAGCAGATCATCGCTCCATCAAGCCGGGAGCGTCCAATACTATGTTCCACACTATACGAACCGTTGTCGATATTTCGACGATCTTATCGAGATCATTTCCTTGGCCACTTCATTGCCACCTCATAACTGAAGCATGTCTTTAATAAATATTATATATTAATGAATCAAATTGTGTTATCTGCCTGTGTTTAAGTTTTGAAGAACTTCAGGCTCTACAGTGAGCTCTCGGCGCTTGTAGCGGCTGCTCTTATTTATTTCAATTAAAACTTTCATCTGACTTCTACACAACACAACCAACACGGCCCGTAAATTACTTCCCAAAGAAGGAAACTTCACACAAATATTTATGTCTTCTTCCTTAACAACTTTGAAATGGCTATCCATATATCTATATTCTGTGTATATTTAAAAAAAATTAATATAACTTATTATTATATAGTTTCTAATTTTTAGATAAGTGGCAAAGGATTGGCTATAATATCTGTGAGAGAACTGATAAGTGGTCGAATAGACAAAACGGAAACTAAGTCTCAATACGTGAGTTCCTCTATATTCTAGATGCTTGATGGAAAAATTTATATGGATAGGGCAGAAATCAAAAACCCTGCAATATTTGGAATATTTTTAAAAATAATTAATTTACAAGATATAAGATAACTTTCCTTCCTAAATATTAATAATCTTTATACGAGAAAAAAAATGATTTGTCGTCTGCTTGTCCCCGGTATATTCCTTAATTATTACTAGGATTTTAATGAATTTTTACCAAGTTGTTGTCACGTTCGGGAAAGTTTTTAGATTAGAATAATTGTTTAAAAAAGTTGTACACGAGTTATTAGATAGTTAAGGGTAGTTCGTGTATTTTCTACATATTAAAACATACACACTTTTTGTCTTTTAAGAAACATTCTAAGACATGCCGCATGCTTGCACAATACATATTTATAAACATATATCGTAAATAACCCATCTATCTTTTATGTAAATCATTACTTGAGAAAATAATATGAATTCTCATCTTCTTTTCATAAAAACTACTAATTTTCACTGGATGTGTTACAAAGGAACGGCTTATTAATTGTCATATTGTTTGTTTTTGGAACCTATTGTATATATAAACAGATAATAAATACATTTTATTTAAGATTTACTCCTAATATAACATTGAAACTATACAAAATATGCAGTGGTACTGTTCTATGTGCAATAACGATCTTATAAGTGGTAATCTAGTAAATGGACTCACTTAAATGAACCCTCTGTTTCGGGAAAATTCAATAAACTAATTTTCTCTCATGTGGTGTTCCAGACTCGAACAGTACCTATTGAGTTATATTGGGCAAAGTAGTAGGGGACTTAAGAATTAATACTGCAACAATGAAACCATTTGTAGCATTATTGCATAAAGTAGAAAGTATTTTGGATACGCATTTCTACGTATTAGTTTTCCATTGTCGAAATCCAGAAGCGAGATTCAGCAAAGCGAAAGAATAATTTTGTGTCTGCTTAAATTTTTTATCTTTTATAACTTTTAAATATTAGTCCAGAAAAGCTGAATAGCATTTTATTACAGATTACAAGAATTTAATTTTATTTACATGTGGGAATTGACAGTGGTACAAAATTGGATAATTTATTATTAACTTAGAAATAATTTCAGAAAAGTGTAATAGGGTTTCTAGCTAAAAGTGTGAACTAATATAAATATAAACCTTTTTCATCTTGTGTAATTAAATATCGCTTTCAATAAGAAAACTGTGGTAGCCCAGGGAAATGTACGCTTTTATGTATTGCTTTTAATGTACGCGATTTTATTTAGAATGACGGTGTTCATATACTTTTTCTTACTTGTTTATCTTATATAAAATTTATGATACATTTATACATCTTCCGCAGGCCCAGTATTCGATAACGCTGTTAAAGCCAATAGGCTACCAGCATTAATATCTTCGAATCAAATCATACATTTTATATAAGTTTTATGTGAATAAAGGGTAATTTCTAATAATTTTGTAATGCTGCGGAAAGGCGCACTGGTAATAAGAAACATTGGAGCCTTTTGAAGATTAACTTAAATTAATCTGAACTACAAATCAGAAATAATTAATAAATAAACGTGTTCTCACTTATTTAAAATTCCAGTACGAAGTATTTTTTCGTGTATTTTAAGTTTAAGTGTGTTTTTAAAGCCCTCATTGCACTAACTAGTGTAACTGCATAAACTTTAGTTTACGAGAAGCGTCGCCTGCCTTGTCAGATAACAACTGCATACAAATGAATGGTTGAGTGGTGTGCGGTTGAAAAATAAACATTTCACATTTGTTAATTGGGGTCATGTTGAAATGTTTAATTAAACTAAAAATTTTACGTTACGTTAATTTATGAGATTTCGGGAAAGTTTTTAATAATACATGTCAACAACTGCAAGCATGTTATAATCAAATATGTGAGTATCTTTTTACAAATAATGTAAGAGACACTTTTCAACTATTAAACATAATTTTATACGATTAAAAGATTGAGATCGTAACAGATGGAAATCTGTGGTCTCTGGCTATTCCCACGGGAGACAGGCGTGACGATATGTATGTATGAAAGATTCCGACGCGATATCTGAAAAACAAAAATAACATTTAAACATCATCGTCATACTATAAACACGGGCTACTACTCTAATCTTCGGTTAAACGCAACCAGTTTCTGTTTGTACTCTTTTATATTATGTAAACTGACAGTTTGTGTACTCCACAAGCTCAAAGTCGTCCAGAAAGCTACGGTTATGTTTGATTATTTGTAATGAAGAAATCCGTTAGAGGATCAAAGTCCCCGATATAGTCCTTCGAGATACCACACGAAAAAGGCAATGAGCAGTGAAAAAAATAAGATTTGGAGAATATCAAAAGATGGGGGGGGGGTGTAGATGGAATGACGATCTGCACAGGTCAGCTATAAGCCAATGATTCGGATAGGTCTTTACCTATCTATACCTCTAATATAAGATGCTTTCTTCTTGATGGAGACCTATGTCCAGCATTAGGCTGCCGCAGACTATTGATGATGATGATCATTAAAATAAAATACGTAATAATAGATAATTTTAGACAAAATTTATTAAAAATTTTTAAATATGCTATGGAAAATATTTTTACTTTTACTATAAACAATTTGAATAAGTTACGTGTACCTCTTATATGTTAATTTTTTGCATTTAAATAATAACTAAAATTATCTTTTATTTATTATTACTTATTTCTATCCTAACAGCTTATCTTATTTCTCTTCCACTCCTAGGTTTGCTGGAAGAAAACTCAATTTTGAGGTAAGCTCGCCTTTGTACATCTTTCCTTTTAATTTTTGTATGTCGTATTTTATGTGTACAGTAAAGTATTAAATAAAATACCTTGTCTTTAATCAGTGTAGAACTTTATTTATATTTATAATAACGCCTAATTGACTTGAATTGTTGTTATATTGAATTTACTTCACTTAACAACACTTAAATCTTCCAAGCCTGTTAACTTCCCTCTAATTAAGGAGGGCAATGTTCAGATGCTTCAACTTCGCTCGGACTTATTTTGTCTGCGGTAAGATAACGAAGAAATTGCTGTTAAACTACAATTTTATTCATAACTGTAATGTGCGTATCATGGTAGGTAAAAACTGTTAAAACTTTAGTCACAATGCAAGAACATCATTATGTAAAGAATGTGCACGATACGAAATCGTTAGTTAAACATTATAGTGATACGTAACTGGCAAGTGGAATAAAATAAAAGTATCACAAAATAATAAAAAAATATTTTATTTGTCAGTGAAAATATCTTTAAACAGAGAAAAATGTTAGAAAGATGATTTTCTTCTCAGCGTACTTTCTCTGTGACGAACGCCTGGACTTTATTTTTAGTTCAAAATATTTTTGTTTAAATAAATAAATTTGCTCAACTAATACATTTGAAAATATAACATGTTCCGTAACAATTACTATCAGATACAAATTAAAGTTTTGCATTTGGAAATAACTAAAATCACCTGATGGTAAATAATTATAATTTCTAATATATAACTTCTTATTTCAATAGAACCGAATGCTGATAACTAAATAAAATAGCTTATTACTTAATACCTTTTAATTCTACTAAAAGTCAAATTATAAGTAACAAAAACGATGCGTATAAATAATTAAAAGTATAAGTTAAATTCTCGAGAATCGTACAATTAAAAGTTGTGTAAAATGCATTCTTTTTTCAGCAATGGATTTAACGTCGAGTTTCCAGAATTTCATGAATATTTCACACGATGGCGGAGGGGATATTTTTCGTTAGTTCCAGTTAAGAATTTTTAAGGGGAATTAAATTATACTTTTAAATTAATTTTTTGATTTCCTATATTTTATTTAATCTACCTTTCTTATCTATAACTTTTCTATACCTTTTTATTTAATCTGCAATTAAAAGAAATGCTGATATTTTTAGGGAGTTAATAAAATTTCAAATATAATTACTATGCACAAAAAAGTTTTGTATAAGAAAATTTCTAGGGAACATTTAAACTTATTTTGTTCCTAATCAATTCATCCATTGTATTTAACATAATGGTGGCCATCTTAAAACAAAAGTAATGGATGAGAAGCAAATTATACGGGCTCCTTGACACCAATAACTCCAGGATATACTAATAAATGACTGTGGGATGCCATTGTCTAAATTGGATTAAGATAATTGATAGATGACTGGAGTGTTTTTTTTTTCACTGACATTTTAATATGTATTTAAAATTTTAATGAAGGAAAGATATAGCAATAGACTGCATAATACTATATTTCAAATTAATTATTTATTCTTCACTTTTATTTTCTACATTTAATTAAATATCATACTTATAAGAAATATGAAGTTCATTTTATACTAATTTGTACGAGTCTAGTCAGTTTTATTATCATTTTACATAATTATAAGGTTCCCTGAAAGAGATTTCTCTTTGAGATAAGTCCTCTTTCTAAGCTTATTTATTATTGATTTAAGCTATTGCATATTAATAACATTTATTTCAAGTAATAAATGTACCATCCAGTCGTATCTTATTAGTTTTCATTAGCCGTCCGTTCTCTGTTACAAGTGTAATGATAAATTATTTATGGTTTCTTATGGCTTTTGATGGTTCCGGTAATTATGTATATGCTGACCAATAAATAGGCTAAATTATCGAGTCTCCGTCAAACTACAAAGTATCTTAAAATTTATATACACTTATATAGGTCTAGAATAAGTAGATTTACCTGAACCTATTGAATCTGCTTAGTTAAGTCTAGTCATTCACATATTATATTGGCATGAAATCAATTCAATTAAGCTCATGTATTCTAGCCAAGGTATTTAAAAGATCTCAGTTTCTCTCCAACAAATCTCAATAAACATGAAAACTTGTTTGCTAACTTTTGAGATATATTTACACGCAGGCCTCGCTCAAGTTTGTAAGAAGTTTACGTTCGCATCCCGTATTAAACGTAAAAATTCGACATAACTTTTGTTAAAGCCTAATCGGTGCCCACGCATTCGACGAAGATGTACAGTCAAAGTTTATATTATCACGAAATTTTCCCACGACGGCTTGTTTTAAATTTGATTCCCTAATAACGAGCAAGTAAAATAAAAAGCGCGAATAACACATAAGCTATACTATCACAGCACAAGATATCGTTTGAAATGTTACTTATAAATTAAGTATATATAAATACACATTGAAAATTGTGTATTTATAGTTTCGAGATTAAAACCCTAACGATTTTTACCTACGACAAATCTATTTGTTCTCTAATGGCCTATGAGAGCAAATATAATTTATTGGATTGACAGAAGCGTCTGCATGAGTTATTTAACATATCTGCAATCCCCCAGACAGATTATCTGCCGAGGAGATTACGACAAAAAATTTAAATAAAATGAATAACAATGTCATCATTAATGTACTTACATATATGTAAAAAAATACTTCAATTTATTTTTAAACTACCTAAAACAAAAGATATCTGCTATACTACTCTTATTTTAGTTTCCGGGTAAAAAAAGCTGCATGTAGGCTAAGCTGCAGGTACAAGCTCTCTTTTTGAAACCTTCATTTTGTGAACTGAATAAAATGTAGTTTATGAAAAAAATCAGCTGCCTCGTTAGGATAATATCAGCACAAAAAAGAGGTCGAGCTGAATGTTTGTTAATTGGGACACCGTTTCACAATGCCGATTCCACAGAGAAGATATAAATATGTGGATTTATTAATTTTGCTCGTCACAGAGAATTTTTTATAATATGCCGAATTTATTATTGAACAGTTTGTAAAAATAAAGAATTCTCTTTGACCGTCCGAGTTTTATGCTGACGGTACAATTTTATAGTTAATTGATCATTAACAATTAAAATATGCGGAACATAAAATGATGTATTATTTTATATTATTATTCGCACTACATTTGATAAGTCTCCGCAGTTTACTGCTGGACAGTTTGTCCTAACTCGATCTTTGGCTGCACACAACCCAAATGAAGTTCTGCGCAGATCATCGCCATACTTTCAAAGGTGTCTTTTTCCAACGGAATTAGTAATCCCGTTGGAAAAAAACGGGACTAGTAAGATATCTTACTAGTCAGATACCACACTGGAAAAAACTGGTTAGAAATGCATATGAACCGAGAAGGCTAAATTTTGTAAATTCGGTGGGGGGGGGGGAGAGATCGGTGCGCTAAAAGTCGTAATTTTTGTCATAAACAAAAAGTGAAAAACGAAACACGCCCTGTAAGTTTGATAATAGACATTTTTTCGATGTCTACCATGAGAAGAATCGATCGATGAACCATAGATGAAAATTGTAAAGGACCTTAATAGTAGATCGTGAAAAAATGTAAGAAAAATATTTCATCAACCCTTTTTTCAAGATATCGGATAATAAACATAGGAAATCTTGGTGAACAATTTGAAGTTAAGCTTTTCTATGCACCCCCCCCCCCCCCGCACGTAATATCCAAAATTTAGCCTTCTCGGTTCACATGCATTTTATAATGACTGCACTATACACTATGTTCGTTATGTCATACTTCAGCACACTCTTACTCACAACAAAACACAACAACCCCACACAACTTACACACCAGTACTCTTATTAAATATAATCACATTTTAATGTATTTGTTATTTAACTCTCTACGCTTATATTTTAGTTTGAACATAGTTTCTGTCTCATATACGGTTCTACGACAAAGTTTCAGAATACAATAACTTATGATATTACTCCGTAGTAGGCTGTCGTTTGGAAACAGTAAGAATAAGTCTGGTGACTAATATGTAAGAATGGTTATACTTTATAGTTATTTCCTAAATGGTGGTAAGAAAGCAAAATGAAAACAATAAATTGTTTAACATTTCTTATTTATATTCTCTCTTTTTTTATCAATTGTTTTTTTTAACAGAAATAGTGAAAAAGCGAATTTTCGAAACACGCGTTTTATATTATTATTTGTATTATAATATTAAAATCGGCTGGAGAACCAAAGTCACCGATATATATATATATATATATATATATATATATATATATATATATATATATATATATATATATATATATATATATATATATATATATATATATATATATATATATTACTAGCTTTTGCCCGCGGCTTACAATTTGGTTTGCCACATTAAGTTTCGTTACAGATTATTTTAAATAAATATATTTTTTTACTTAACTACACTTTATTCAGTTCACAAAAGGAAGGTTTCAAGACGAGAGGTTGTACCTGCAGCTTAGCCTACATGAAGCTTTTTTACCCTAACTAAAGTAAGGGTAGTGTAGGAGAAATTTTTTATGTTTAGGTAATTTAAACATATATTTAAATATAAATATAAAAATATGTCAGTTCTCTTTAAAGAGACACATGCTTATCTTAAAAGCTCGCTACGTATCTGTGATACCTCTGATACTATTTATGCCGATTGGAGGCGATGTTATCTTATCATCAAGTGATCTCTGGTTATTTCATAAAAACCAATACTTCTATTACAAAACTTCGAAACTGACCTTTAAAATATGATTTAAAAAATAATCCTATTATTTTTATATTACTTGGCACGTTATCAAATTAGTAGAAGGACGTTATTTTTTTTCACAGCTCATATATATCCCACTACTGGGTACAGAGCACGGCGTCGTAGTTCATTTAGCCAGACACTAAGATTTGGAATTGACCTTTGACGTCGAAAGCGTTTCTACTTGTCAATTAAGTCGTCTAATATGTTTTATGTATAAAAATAAGCTAGCAAACATATTACAACGATTAAAAGAAATGTTGGTACAGACTATTTTGTATTAATAAGCAACTTGAAATCGTTATTAAAATACATAAGATACCGCTTGTCAGGTTCTCCTAAGCCGCTTTAGGTTAATTACGTGAAAATTATTGCGATCCTTATATTAGACTTTGCTTATATTAATATCATACATTAGGAGCTTTTCGGAGTTGAGATGAACGAGATTAGTATATTTTAGACAATGTTGAGTATAAGTGGTAATTTAATTCTTTGTTATCTATAAAATACAGACAAATATTATGCCATTCTTGACAAAGTATTCGTCTGTAGTGTGGCTTTACCACTTTGAATATTATTAATATTAGTAAAGGAGTCAGGCGTTACTTTGCGGAAATCTATCACTATATGGACAGTCAAAAGTTTTACTTATATAGTGGTTGGTGGGTGGAGAATTGATGGCCGATTTTCGGTAAGTTTTTGGTTTCTGTTCCAAATAAATCCACTTAACCCAACAGAAAAACACACATTGTTAATTTTCTGTTATTGTTTTGCTTGTCGCGGATCTTAGCTAAGTAAAACTTTTGACTGTCCACTTTGAATATATTGATATAGATCTGTTCGGAGGCCAAGATCCATTTTGGGTCGGTGCGCCGACAAAGTTAGTTTTTATTCTACATGTATGGCCATTGTATTATTTTTCAATTGGCAATGACTTTTCTAGAAGCATATGAAAGAACATTTTGATCGTTATCAACTCACTTTTTTAATAAGAAGAGCAATAAGAAGTATGTGTGATGTAACCTTGAATGATAGAATAAGAAATAAAGGTATAAGAGAGCAATGTGGAGTAAAAGAAGGTGTTGTGTCAAAAGTAGAAAAAGGGATGCTTAGATGGTTTGGGC
The DNA here is from genome assembly GCA_031353405.1 of Baronia brevicornis. Classification (NCBI taxonomy): domain Eukaryota; kingdom Metazoa; phylum Arthropoda; class Insecta; order Lepidoptera; family Papilionidae; genus Baronia; species Baronia brevicornis. Next base: position 151,227 of record JASFAT010000212.1, on the reverse strand, counting down.
ATATAGAGAGGATGGATGAAAGACGACTGGCAAAAGAAATTTACCTTGTGAATGTGGATGGAAGGGTCGGAACAGGAAGACCACGAAAAACATACCTTGACCAAATTGCTGAACTTTATAAGAAAGGCTAGGTGAAGAGTACCCTCAACCGGCGGGCTTGCATGAGGATAATAATGAGTGTGGAGGAAGCAAGGGAAGTATGCCGAGATCGTAGCAGATGGAGATCTGTTGTCTCTGCCTACCCCTACGGGAGACGGGCATGACGATATGTATGTATGTATGTATCTCTATTTAATCCATTCTAATGGTGTTTGCGTTCTATTTCTGAATATTAAGCATACTTAGATAACTGACATAGTATCCAGCCATCAGATTTGGGAGCAAAAACTAATGCATGGGCATCAGCATTTATCTAATTAATAAAAACTAATCTGTTGCCAAATCCATCCACTGAGCGTTGGAATTACAGGAATACCTGTCATTCTTTTCACAGCCCATATTTGTCCCTATGGCTAGGCACTGGCTTTCTTATTTCTGTAAGAACGGATATTAGTAGCACGTTTGACTAAGGCGGATTGATGAGGTATCCAGACGTGGAATAAATGTCTGTAGGCCATACATATACGGAAACCGAACCCGCGACCATTGACTGTCCGAATAACTGTAAATAAATTAAATAATTTATTGTTATTTTAAATAAAATGTCATAGGAGAATATAAAAGTAGCTGCCAAACGGCAAAATAAGATCGAGTTCCTTTTCAGATTTTAAGGGATTGCTTCGCTCGTACATGTGGTTTAACGAGTGTTCAGCTACTCGGCTCTACGTGACCGGAGAGCCAAAGCCCTCTCCGCTGATAGAGATGAAGAAATATTTAAAGAGAAAAAAAAACTAATACTATTATACTATTTGCTAAGTAAATACTAAGTAATGATCTCTTTACTCTACATTCCTATTCCTTTCATTGCTTTCCTTATTATCATTATCGGCAGCCTGCGGAATTCCAATGATGGACATAGGCCTCCCTCAAGAATCGACAGGAATAACGACCTAGCTCTTCAGCTTTACGCATCCAGTTTCTGCCAGCCGTCCAGCACAGATCGGCGTACCATAGCCAGGGGATGTCCCACACTACGTTTGCCAAGACGCGATCTCCACTTTACCATTCGTCTACTCCAGCGGTTGTCGGATTTCTGACATACATAATTGCCACTAAGTTTACTAATTTTGTCAGAAAATCAAAGTCATCATTATAGTCTTATTTTGGTGACTTTGATTCTCTGACGGATTTCTTCATTCCGAAACATATCCACTAGAGAAACTTCGAGCATAGCTGTCTCCATAGCCCTCTGAGTTATTCCAAGGTTATAGAAGACGGATTGTCAGTGTCCTTGTTTCGGCGCAGTAAGAGAATATAGGTAGATAGGACAACATTGGTTCAAGACTTCCCATTTTGTTACTTACATTTTATTCTCAGCTAGGCCACACACTTGCTGTAATCTATATGTTGCTGATGTCCATGGGGGGCGTGGATTACTTACCATTCGGGGATCCACTTTGCTTGTCTACAGAAAGAGATTTTATTTTTTTATTTTATAATTTTAGTAGCCAAAAAAATGTAGATTATTGTTTATTATTTTATTTCTTCATTCTTCATTTATAAATAAATCATTATTTTCTTCTGTTGATGGCTGTACTACAAAGTTTCATCGCATTTTAAATTAACTGGTATTGCATCCTGACAGGAATAAAGACCATCATGATATCTGTATATCCAAAAAGTAAATGATAAATATAAATAATAAACATATTTTTGTAGGTTCGTACGGCATTAATTTTTCATGTGCTTTGTGTCTATATGTTTTTTGACTAATTTAAAATCTTAGTCAATATTTACAGTTTAAATTGCCAACTTAAAGAAAAAAGGTCAAGCTGGAAAACTAAGACGAAGGAGAAGAATATACGATATATTCTACTTCGTTTTCTTGGCAGCGAAGTATTATTTCATGGTTGAATTGCTTTGTATCGGAAGAAAAATTTCAACGCGTTTAAATTATTTTTGTCAGACTTTTATTATTTAGTACTTTTGTACAATAATAATTTATGAAAGAGTTGGCAATGTTTATCGCGTTTATGAACCGGAACTGTAATAGTGCACAGTATTAAATTGTTAGAATGTGTAAATAAATTTCATATAATTTCATGCCAGTATCTGGGCTAACTGGCACAATATTTTCGAAGACGAGATATTCTAAAACGTATGAATCTACTGTTGGGGTTATTTATTTTACCATGGTAAAGCCACGTTATGGGCGATTTTCTTAGCAACGTATTATAATTGTGGAAAGCCATTTAGGGTAGTACCACTCGTAGACTAGCGTGGCGTGGCCCTCGGAGTCAATGGTCGCGGGTTCGATCAACGCATCGGAATAATAATATGTATGGATTACAAACATTTATTCCGAGTCTGGTACTCGGAATCAGCCAATCATAATAGATAAGCGTGGTGAGTTAACGTCCGTTCCTCCAGAAATGGAGAGGATCGTGCTCAGCAGTGGGACATATATGGGCTGTTAAAATATATATATATATATATATATATATATATATATATATATATATATATATATATATATATATATATATATATATATATATATATATATATATATATATATATATATATATATATATATATATATATATATATTGTCTTAGACTTGTGTAGGAAAATTTGGATATAGACCGAAAAACAATCAGTTGTTGGTTAAACAAATTTATGTTGCCAGCGTTATTTGAACCCCCCAAACTTAGCTTTTAAGCTTAACTTAGCTTACTACTAACACGAAGTCGAGTTTTTATTTAAGACTTAAGATCTTATCGCGTTGCTTCGTAGCTAGTTCCACAAAATAATTATGGAAGCAACTTCCTTGGAGTGGGTTGTCAAGAGGTGAGAATGAGATTTCTGTTTTTGTGACGGATTTTGAGAAACAAATACTTGGAATGCTCTCGCAGTAAAAGGTTCTAAAGCATTTCTTAGTTACATATTCTACCATCTTGAAAACTGTGTTACTAATAAGCTACATAACACAACGTACCAAATTTAACGAGAAACGAATTTACACAACAGCTATCGACAACGAACACATGCTTGAAACAAAGTTAGTTGAGAAGCTAATTAATCAAATTAAAATCAATGCCACACGTGCAGAGTATTTTTAGTGAAAAAGGAATGTACATTTTAGTAATATAGAAGCTACATTGTTTAGAACTTCATTAACATTCATGATTATCATAATCAATTGTTTCAAAATCCATTACTGTAGTACATTGTAATTTGTAAGTACATTGTACTCCATTAAAATGTTTCTGTAGTTCTTATGCTTGCTATCAATATAAATGAGAAATGGTCAACTTCATTAGACCCAAGATTTTACATTTATATACTAGATTTATTATATATATTTTACATTTAAAACTAGTTTTTTCAAATAATAATTATTATATTATTTAATACTGGCATAGTAGTTTAAGTAATTGCCATCAAAAAAGATCGTCTGAATGGTTGTCCTTGTCATTTATGTATATATGGTAATGGTGCCAACATTACAAGAAATCCTAGAAAGTAGATGCAAGTTTTAAGCGTAAAAAACAAACTAAACGAAGTATCTTTTTAGCTTTTACTTAAGTCAAACACGCAATACTTATTAATTAAATTTTTCTGTCAATTTGTGAACATTAATTATTTAAAAATGTAACCTCTTTATTTCAAAATTAATTACAAGCACTTATTTTACCTTCATTCAGAACAAAATATTAAATTTAAAAATATAATTTTTAGATTTAATATTTTGTAAGAACAATGCAACAAGTAATCAACAAAGAGGGATATAAATGGATATTTACTTTAAGTATCATCCATTTATATCCCTGTCTGTTGATAGGCAAAAAAAAAAATAACAATGACAATGTTTCGTACTGTAATTGCCGATAAGTCTGTCCCCACCGGTAATTAGGCGAATTCACGACTATCCTCAGGCTTTTCTCCGTTAGCTCGACGTTGACAGGAAAACGAACACAACCTGCTATCTTTTGTTTCACTGTTAATTATTAAATAGTGATCCTCTAAAAGATTTTGCAGGTTTTCAGTGATTCATTATAAGTGCATTTTACGATCGCTTTCATCAGTAGTTGAAGTATATGAATTCTGAGCCAAGGGTGAGATCAAGGGATTCGAACCTCAATATATTTTACTTTTTATTCACATATTTTTTAATTTATTTTTAATAATAAAGTATTAAAAATTAATTCAAACATTATAGATGCTGAAAAACCTCATAAGACATATTTATTATAGATTGTTAAAAAACATATTGTACAGATTTTCGGTGATTTTAAAAATAATAAACATAGGCGAAATTAAAAAAAAATTGATGCTTGTAAATATTCCTCATATCTCAAATTATTGAGAGAATTGTTTAGATAAAAATAATAATAGCCGTCGAAAGTTTTAAAAGCACTAAGTTTTGAGTGTCGTTTTAAAGTTTGCGATGGCTGTCGTTTTAAAAAGGCAGAACGAAGTGAAATGAAAGAATACAAGTAAAAAATATTTCTCAAGGGAAATATTTATTGCTAAAAGGAATATCAGACTTAAAACGCTTGGAGTTCTGGTTAAAAAAAGTTTTAAAAAGTTCGTTTTTCTTAAGTTAAAGGCTTGTCGAGTGCATTTGACAAATCAGACAGCCTCTTCAACTTAATATTTGAGAAGGTATTATTGAACTGAAAGAAAATCTTGTCTGTTCATTAATTTTAGCATAGTGATACTATCAATATTGTAGTAGTCCACGACTAGGTATTAATAATTTCCTAATTTAGAAATTATTTCCTGGTATTCTTTATGGGTAATATAAAAAAAGGGATTGGCAAACCCAGAGTCAGGAATCTAACACTGACAATGCCGGCGTATTCACGCTTAAAACGCTTTTGCGCACTATTACATTATTTTTTAAAAATATGTAAGAATAGTTTAAAATAAACAGGTAATTTTCAGTTCAAAAATATAATTAATTCCTTGTTTGATGACTTATTTTAGATATTTGTTACTTAATTGTCGAAAATGATGGCGACGTGGTTCGCCACCCGTCACGTCCATGATTCTCACGAGGGCGAAAAGCGATCAATGACGAGCCGTTTCGCTGCGATGAATGGCAACGGATGGAGCTCTGTGGTCTCTGCCAACCCCTATGGGGGATAGGCGTGAATATATATACTTAATTGTTGTTGTAAAACTAATTTGTAAATTTACGTTGGACTGACTAAGTGAAGGATGCATTGAATGCTCCATATGCATGATGAGGACGTCAGTGCAAAAAGAATCACGACGGAGCGTAAAGCAAGCCACCACCAGAAGTATATACGACTAAGAAAACGAAATTAGAAAACGCAAAATTTAATTGTACTAACTAGAAAACGAAAAATTTAATTGTAAAATAAGTGTTTTGAATAATAATATATTATATTAGTTTTTTAATTTAGCATTTAATCGATTATCTTTTTTCTGTCATCTATGAACGTATATTATCTTATGTTTTCTGAAAAATCGAGAATCGTTGGAGTAAAAAGATGATATCATGAAGATTATGGTTTTTTTTTAAAATTTTTTATTCATTTTCATTTTAAACATACTAGTTAGATATTTCTCGGATCCAGAGGGAGTGCCGACTCACGCACGGCGATTGGTTACAACTGGATGTTGATAGTTAAACTTTAGGGAGAACGTATACTTGAGGGAGGCCTACATCCAATAATAGACTATCATGACAAGTCATTTATTTTTGTCCACTTTAACGAAGCTACTCACGAAAACAATCTTTTTTATGGTAAAGGAAGGCAAACGAGCAGGCGTGTCACGTGGAAAGCAATTAACGACACCCATAGAAATCCGCAGTACCATATTTTCAACAGAAGGTTTGTCAGCCTTTGAAAATTGTTGACGACCGATTGACTCAGTGGTGAGGCCCTCCGCCCGCGGAGTCAATGGTCGCGGGTTCGATTCCCGCATCGGAATAAATATTTATATGGATTTTTAAAAGTTTATTCCGAGTCTGGTAACCCCCTCAATCCACATTTTCCTTTCCTGCCCCTTCCTTTCTTCTCTATCCTTTCCCTTCCTCTCCGCCAATCTACGGTCTGCCGTGCCAATGGATGCGTGGCTAGGGGCGAGCCTAGTCGAAAGCGTGCCGATCGTCTCGAGGTCGGGCTCCCCCGGGGACTATGGTGCCTTACCTCAGCATGGGGCTGGGGCTGGCCTCCATCCTCCCTTGCGGCTCGTGGGATTCACTAAAGACGAATTTAATATACCTAATTTGTCGAAAAATGACGGCGACGTGGTTCGCCACCCGTCACGTCCTGATTCTCACGAGGGCGAAAAGCGACCAATGACGAGCCGTTTCGCTGCGATGAATGGCAGTCGATGGAGCTCTGTGGTCTCTGCCAACCCCTGCGGGGGATAGGCGTAAATATATAAAAAAAAATTGTGTAGGCCTGTTGTTTGAAAGTTCCAATGTGGTATCGGTTAGGAAATACAGATGGAGGTAGGTGATTCCACAAGATGAGTGGTGCGTAGAAAAAAGTTTCGGAAATAACGCACCGTACTAGATCACCATTCATCTAGATGTTAGTGATGAAACTTTTCTTTGTAGCGAGTTGTGCAGTAGCGGAATTCGGCGGCCGGTAATATTGTAAAGTAAATCTTTTATTTACCTTACAATATTCAGTCGTAAATTATCCCATTTTTCCACTTTTGCCGTACGAAAATAACTTAGCTCATAATTCTTTTACATCAATAAATCAACAAGTCAGACTCGAAAAACTTTGAACAAAGTTTCTACATCTCTGCTGCTTTTTTAATCATTGAACGAGACTATTTATTTTTAATAATATTATTATATATTGTTAAGTTTATTCTTCAATACCCTTATCATTATTAGTTTTTTCTACACCTACTGTCTCTATTTATTGTGGGAATTTTACTCTTGCTTCTTCTAGCAATAGAATTTCTTGCGGCGACCGTTAGGTGAGCTTGATTTTCGTATCACAGGTTCTGTGTTCTTAACTTTTGAATTTTCTGGATATTGTGTATGACTAGTGCGTCTTGGTAACAATGCATCCGAATTGTATACCAAACATAGAGAAAAGTTAATTTGTTTTTTTTATGGGATAGGAGGGCAAACGAGCAAGCGTGTCGCCTGATGGAAAGCAATCAACGCCGCCCATAGACAAACGCGACACGGCAGGAGTCGCGAAAGCGTTGCCGGCCTTTTAGGTATGTATAGGCTTGTTTTTTGGAAGTTTTTTAGGGTCATATCGGTTCGGAAAGATCGTCAAGGGTACCTGGTTCCACAAACTGATGCTGCGTGGAAAAAAGTTACGGGAGAAACGTACCATTGAATAAAGGATTTTCGAGGAGTCGAGTGAGTACAGGTCGCACTCGGTCAGTTTTTTCAAATACTCAGGACATTTAATTGGCAGTTAACACATCTGGAATTTATCAGCAAAACATCGGTGAAGCCTAATCGACCAGGATAACAAGTTACTTGACTTTTGATTTACGTTTGTATTCCACGATCCCATAAATCATTCGGAAGTAGCCTGCGAAAGTGATCGATTACATTTGTACATATGTGGATGTTTCTCATGACAACAGTGGATTGGACGCGGAGTGGATAGAAAGTTGTTCTATGTTTAAAATATTGCATACTTCACTTAATTTATTTATTTATCGTCATCAGTCCTCTGCTGTACATACGCTCTTCCAAAGCATACCACTTAATCTGACTTTCGTCTTCACACATCAGGTCTCTACAAGGCGATTTGTGCAGATCGTCAATACAGTCAGCTGAATCTATGATATGAATGGTTCGATCGCTATAAGACGCTGTTTCCACTTGCACAGCAATGGTCTACTTTGATGGGTATCAGTAACTTATATATATGTACGTTGGCATAAAAAGCTGTACTAAATTAGTACAAATCGACTAAGTGTTCCGAAAATTCTAGCTTCTAGAAGTGAAAGATTTAACACATTTATCAAAATGTCTTAAGTCAACTATCAATATCAATAGCTCAAATTCACAGTGACTAAGTGTGAACCTTGCTCGTATATTTTTGATAACAACCCATATTTGTCCCACTGCTGAGCACGGGCTTCTCTATTTCTGGAGGAACAGACGTTAAACCACCACGCTTGTCCGGATGTCTGGTAACCACGCCAATGCGGATTGGTGGGGACCAGACTCAGAATAAATATTTGTAATCCATACATATATTTATTTGGATGCGGGGACAGAACCCGCGATCATTGACTCCGTGGTTGGGGAGCCCCGCCACTGAGCCGTCGTCATACTAATATAATCTCAAATAATAACTCACTTCAACTATGAAAAATTATATGAAAATAATATTGACTCAATCTTCCGTGCTATTTTGGCACTATCGAAAGCCATTAATTCAAATGAATGAATGAATGAAAATGAACAACTTATGAAAATGAATGAAATCATCTAAATACAAAGTAAATTAGAGGATTACAACAACCATGTTCCAATAAAGAGGAATTCGGTTTTCATTAGCAAGTCAAAGTGGCACGTAGCCATTTTATTATACCTAGAATGTAATTAAATCTTGTTTTATTAAAGTAGGTACGGTCGAAGGGGCACACTGAGTAAAACTTTGGAAATTGGTTTCAGAATTTAAATGTTAAGAGTTCACGAGATATAGCTGATTACTGAAGTAAGTTTTAATATGACAATTCAAAGTATTATATTACAATTATATTATATTAAAATTTTTCTTAACAAAGATAGTAATGAAGTTGCTATTTTATTGTAAAATACAACAATCTTCTACTATCTAATGTTATACAGCCATTAAACACGTTGTCTCAAAGACATTTCTTCGTAAATCGCCTGTAAAAGACGCATATGCCAAAGCATGCATACAAGTTGATAAATACGTATGGACGGGCAAGAATATGAGATGTATATTCGAAGGGAAAGAGTCTCCTTCTAAATAATAGGTTTCCAATTGTGCCCCTATTGGTCACTCGAGCTTTTCATGGTAGCGAGTCCAAAGGTAAATGGGAGTGGGCGTTATAAAATACTTTTATTTCTATGATAACATTTTTTATTTAGCCGTATAAAATGTTTATCTTATTATTATGGCATAAATAAACATTTTTTTCTTGTAAACTACAGGTTTTCGCTGTAATTATAAGCTATGTCATTTGAATGACAAACATAAATCTTATCTTCACTCACTATTAAATATTATTTTTTTTTATTTTTTTTATATATTCACGCCTATCCCCCGCAGGGGTTGGCAGAGACCACAGAGCTCCATCCGCTGCGATTCATCGCAGCGAAACGGCTCCTCATTGGTCGCTTTTCGCCCTCGTGAGAATCAGGACGTGACGGGTGGCGAACCACGTCGCCGTCATTTTTCGACAAATTAGGTATATTAAATTCGTCTTTAGTGAATCCCACAAGCCGCATGGGAGGATGGAGGTCAGCCCCAGCAGAGCCCTGCATGCTGAGGTAAGGCACCATAGTACCCGGAGGAGCCCGACCCCGAGACGATCGGCACGCTTACGACTAGGCTCGCCCCTAGCCACGCATCCATTGGCACGGCAGACCGTGGATTGGCGGAGAGGAAGGAAAGGATCGAGAAGAAAGGAAGGGGCAGGAAAGGAAAATGTGGATTGGGGGGGTTACCAGACTCGGAATAAACATTTAAAAATCCATATAAATATTTATTCCAATGCGGGAATCGAACCCGCGACCATTGACTCCGCGGGCGGAGGGCCCCGCCACTGAGCCAATCGGTCGTCTTTTAATATTATTTATTCAATCAACTAAATGCGATTTCAGTGTTATAGTGCTCTGAATCGAAAAAGCTATTGAAGGAAAGACTCGGACATATTCAATAAATCTTACCTTAGAGGAAAGTGCCGCCATCTATTTATAGCTTACATGGTTCTAATCCGCGTGAAAAGTCCTCACCCGACCGAAAGGAAACATTTTTTTTATACTGTAAAAGCTACTAAAAACGAATTCACGGAACATTCGATAAAGCTTTCAACGAAGTTACTTTCATTCTTTTATGGGAAACACTTATCGGTAAATTGCAAAAATAAATTCAGTAGAAATAAAAAACACATCAATTTTCATGTGACGGTAAGTAATCATCATCTTTCGGCAACTTTATGAGCACTGCTAATTTGTTGTCTACATTATGGTAAGATGTGCGAAGTAGGAATTACCTTATAGTTCGAAGAAGGAAGTTAAGGAAGGACGACAGAATTTTTCAAAGTAAAGAGCTAAATAAATAAGGGCTAGGTTATTATATATTATATTATATATATGTCTTAGAATTGGCAACTAATACTGGATACTTAGAATTTAAAACAAAAATGTAACAATAAAAAAGACTTTTTCTCGCCAACTCACATCAGTGACCTGTTTTTATTTCATTGTCATAATCTTATACTATTATCAATTATATTGTTTATTTGTGGTAGCGATTGAAGTCATATGAAATAAATGCGTGTATCGAGATTTTTTAAGTTGGCTGAAAAAGTCCATAGAAGGCTTTTGTAAGATTGCCACTATTTTATCAAAACGTAAAGTGAAAAACGGACTTGTTATATTTCAAGAAATTTTATGTTATTATATTTTATTCGACACTGGCATAATAGTTAAAACTAATTGCAATCAAAGAAAAAAGAACAATAAAAAAATTATCTCTTCAGCATTCACTTCCTGAATTAAATACTAGTAAGTTTCTGAATTAAATAATAAGGGATGTGTGAAATATTTGGTAAATATTCAGTATTCAGTATCCAGTGCCGTTGCATGTTTGTTTTCATTGGCAAATTATACGGTTAATTTACCCAATGTATGCCGAATAATGTTCATATGTGTTTACGTATATATAATAAGATAATAGAGTATCAATAAGAATGTTTAGTTAATTAAATATATAAAGATTGTACGTAAGTATAATTAATGGTTATGGTAAAACTTTTACTCTGAACCCGTGGAACTAAGCTTCTTCATTACTTTCAATTTTTCACAGCGCATATACCGTCTCACTACTGGACGAAGGTGTTACCGTTCTTGGACGAATGGACATGAACCCACCACGAGTCGGAATAAATACTGTTAGGCTATACTTTTACTTATTCCGAAGCGGGAATCGAACCTACGAATATAGATTTTAGAGTGGCGATCTACTACGGTGCGTTTCTCTCGTAACTTCTTTCCACGCACCACCAGTTTGTGGAATCAGCTACCCTCAGCGGTCTTTCCGAACCGTTACGACATTGGAACCTTCAAAAAACAAGCCTATACATACCTAAATGGCCGGCAACGTTTCCGCGACTCCTGCGGTGTCGCGGTTGTCCATGGGCGGCGATAATTGCTTTCCATCAGGCGACACGCTTGCTCGTTTGCCCTCCTATCCCATAAAAAAAAAGAATATAGAAGATATATAATTACTAAGAAATTGTATAAAAGTGAATAAAGACTCACTTGATCAAGTCGTTTCTCGATCGATTATCGATTACTAACAGACGCATCAACTATTATGTATATGGACAGTCAAAAGTTTTACTTAGCTAAGATCCGCGACAAGCAAAACAACAACAGAAAATTAATAATGTGTGTTTTTCCGTTGGGTTTAGTGGATTATTTGGAACTTTAAACCAAAAACTTACCGAAAAGAAGACAACCGAAAAGTGAAAAGTGTCTTCCGTAGAGTCTACTATACCTGAAGATGCCTCGTGTTGGGGCGAAACACGTGTCGTGTACAAGATGGAAAAGTAATAGTGTGTGTTTGGCGTTGTGTATAGTGGTTGGTGGGTGGAGAGTTGATGGCCGATTTTCGGTAAGTTTTTGGTTTAAAGTTCCAAATAATCCACTAAACCCAACGGAAAAACACACATTATTAATTTTCTGTTGTTGTTTTGCTTGTCGCGGATCTTAGCTAAATAAAACTTTTGACTGTCCATATAGTGATGGATTTCCGCAAAGTAACGCCTGACTCCATTAATAACTATTATGTATATAAAGAAATATACATTAAATAATAAAAACATTTTAAATTATTATGAACACACTAAAATATAAACTTGGAGTGCATAAGAATCTGTATAACGACTGTATTTTATATGTCAGTGTTAATAAAAAGATTTAATTTATAAGTTCCTGTTTTTATTTTCAATATTTTAGTTTATTTCTCTTTCACCAAGTATAATATATGGAACTCGTCAAAAACAATCAAATGAGGCCAAATTCTAGGGATTACAAGTAACGGTGAAGGATTCCACTGTCCACCTTCTGGCAAACGCTCGTTACCAAGATGAAATTATGATAATTTTGTATTGTCACGGGACGGGAATTCAATTTATGAACAAAGTTTCATAAAAAATGTTTTAGTAGAAGTAGTTGAAAAGCCGTAGTAGGATTTGAAACAAAGAAAAATGCGGGGTTAAGCTAAATAAAACCGTTTAAAAATAAAATAAAAGCTTCATAATGTGCAATACACTTGTTTTTTTATAAACCAAATTAAAGAAGTTATGACGTATTCGTAGATTTTATGTATGGTGTAAATAATGTGCGCCTTGGGATATACTAATTAATGGTTTTGTGGTAGTCGACCGCGGTAAATTGATGAAGATTTGATTTGTTAAAACAAGGATTATAGCTATGTTAGCATCCGACAAGTGACATAGTAGTCAACTACTTCCACTGAAAATTAAGATACAAATAATGCCTTTTTTTTACTCACAGAGAAAGTAAAGTCAGTAAATGAAAAAAAAAACTTAAATACAAATAAATTTGACAAAAAAGTAAACGATAATAATTACATTTTTTCGAAGTAGCATTAAAAAGTTGCCCATGCTATTTTCGAAGTAGGAACGCAAAGAAAAATATATACATACATATATACATACAATATGCATTTTTTATGGTATAGGAAGGCAAAGGAACAAGCGTGTCACCTGATGGAAAGCAATCAACGTCGCCCTCAGTGCCACAGGTAGCGCAGAAGCATTGCCGGCCTATAATGAAACTGTCATTATGGGAGGTGGAAGGGGGAGGAGGGATAGGTCTCCGGGACTCAACTGCTCACTGGATTAAGAGCAGTACCTAAGCTTCCACTCAGACGCCGATTTTCTGCGGGAGCGTGGTAATTCCCCGGGCGAACCGGTCCATTCATGCCGCAGACCAATAATATGCCATTTTTGAAAACAATATTAAACTATAAGTTTTATATAATATGTATGTGCTAAAGATAACGCAGCTTTGTATATATCATTACTCCCGAATGTTAATGACGCAATTAATTACCCGTTTGGCGAATGACAGTGATTACATATCCAGCCAAGCCTGTACCATTCATTTGTTACCTGTAGATAATTTTGAATGTATCCTTTATAATGTAATTTATATCTGCACTTGTTTAAGCTAGCCTGACTTGTGATAGGATAAGGTAAAATAGACACTGGCAGTCTCTCTGCTCAAATCTTTAGTCAGTCAAATAGCTTTAGAGAACCTATGCACGGAGATTTTCTTCTGGTTAAAATTTGAAATAAAAATATCGATCAGAGAACCACTCACTAATAAAGTTCTTTGATTTAACAAGCTGAAAATGGGCTCTTTATATAATTAATGAAGTCAGGCGTTACTTTGCGGAAATCCATTATCCAGATCCAAAAAAAAAGCAAATTTAAAACAATATTGTGTAAACACGAACTATTTTGTCTCTGATAGAGCTTAGTACACCAGAAGATATCTTGTGCTGAGACAAAACGTGTTGTATACCTTTCGGTAAAGCGGTGTTCTGTATATGCTGTATGCGTGTGTACATAATATTATTTTTCAAAATTATTTTTGCAGATCTTAGCAGAGAATTTGTTGACTTTTTATCTGGGTTATAACGGCTAGAATATATGAGCACTGGTGTAGACATTTAATTTTGTTAGACGTAGTTTAACTGGATGTGTGAAGTCAATAATCAAGTTATTCAGTGCGCTTTGGGGGAGAATATGTAGGCTGCTGATAAAAATAATGGAGGTGGAGAAGAATTTTGCAGATAGAATCTTTTAAAGTATTTTGCCTACGATATATGTGTTTTAATTATAATTAATCATAGTAATTTTTACGTTAAGATAATTAAAAGAATTAAATTAGGTAATTAAATTGGTTAGAAAAATTCACCAATCTAATGATTTTGTAGCGAATAGCCAAAAAATAATAATAAAACCCTAAAACAAATAAATAGCCTGAATGTTCCGTTCTGAATCCGAGTGTATAGCGCTATATTAGCTATACAAAGCCATGAGTGTAGTTCAGACGGCAAATGTGAAATTGCCGACGTCGTTATGGGGGCCAGGCGGTTTGAGGCTGTAGACGAACGGCTGGCGTACAATTTGTATGCATATTGTAGCTTACACCCGTCTACATGGAATAAAGGATAAAATTTAGTTGGTAAATACACGTCATGTTATTAAGCTATGATAAGAACACAAATTCACTATTAACCATCCAACCAACCGTCATTAACACATTTAAAAGTGTGTTTAAATAAGTTGTGACGGGGCTTATGATTTTATTTCGTAGGCTTGATTCCACCTAACGTTGTAATATTTAAGTAAATCATATTTTTCCTAACACACAAGTTAAAAACTACTTGAGATGGGTAATAAGAATTTTAGTATATAGTTTATCTTATTTACATAGTTTTATATTATATATTATTAGTATTTATATGGTTATATATGTATGGTTTTATATAGTATGTATTGCTATGTATATTCTTATTATATTTTGTTGTTGTACACTTATTTCTATCCTCACAGCTTATCTTATATGTATTTCACTCCTGGGTTTGCTGAAAGAAAACTCAATTTTGAGTTAAGCTCGTCTTTGTACATCTTCTTTCTTTTTAATTCTTATATGTCGTGTTTTATGTGTACAATGAAGTATTAAATAAGAATTTTAGTAATGTGACAGTTTTCCTAGTATTCCTTAAAAAAATCAGTTTTATTCTTCAAAAGTAATGTTGTACTTACTATCTTTTAGATAATGTTTTTGACATCTGCAAGAACATAAATACTTGCTTAAATACTACATAATACGAATGTGTTGTCGATCTTTCAGAAAGACGTGATGGAAGTTTGTTGGATAGGTGGGAGAAGTGAGTAGAACTTCTTTAGGCGCTCAAAGCTTACTGAATGAAAATGTCTGCCTTTTTAAATATAGGTTAAAGCCATTGTTTTTTATAACACGGCCTGTTATTTCTTTAGGAAGCTTCTTAACTGTTCTTCAAATACTAGGTTCTTCAAAAAACAAATGAAACTAACTTTATTAGTTGTCTTTATAAAATTAAGAAATAGTCTCTAAACTTAAATATTTAATAAAAATCTTATTAGTTATATTAAAAATTTCTATATAATAGAATTTATTTTTTTGAAAACTTGTTTTCGAACTGAGCAGAGTTAGCACTCATCAGATCACATATCTTAGCAGATCAATAGTGGCCATATATAATCCGCCACCTTCTAAATTATCTTCTACTTCAATGAACTTGAAAATAGTTTTAAGCTTTAATATTGTTTGATCAATAGGTTAAAATTGGAGACACATTTCAGAACTTTGAGAATATATTTTCCACCATATGTTTGCCTACGAGACTATTACACCAATTTAGTTATGATTAAATTTCAAAGCGTGTTACAGTACTGAACTTCCATTTGTGTTGACTTCGCTTCATTAAATATAAAATAGAATATTTCGAAGACTCAAAAGGTACAATGGTAAAATATACGATCACAGAGCCAATGAACGTGGGTTCAAATTCATACTATGTCTTGTAACTCATTATTTTATGTCTTAATATTATATTACTAAATAACACTAGAATGATTTATGACATTGCTAGAATTCTAGATAACTAATCCTATTAAGCTAGTCCTGCGTCCAGATTTGTCTACCCCAAAATTTAAGGGTGTTGCCGTAAAGAGCATCATTAATTAGTTTTATTACTCAGATGGATGCGCTACCCATCTACTTGCATTTATTCACATATCAACTTCATACGACACCCACTGGAGAATATGGGTTGGTTCTATTCTTATCTCAAGAGCAACAATTCAATGGTAGCTAGATTCGTACCTAGAATAGATCACGAGCGCTAACTTGAATTAATTCTGCTGTTATTGCATTAAATATTTATTGATTCACAAAGTACCTTTTATTTATTCAAGTAAGCATTTTGTAACATAATGGAGGGATGTAATATTTTGGCCAGATATTTGGTGAAAGCTTTTAGATAAATGGATTAGACGATAATGCGCGAAGTGAAACTTTTTCCCGACAAATTCCGCCCTTGGGACATATTCTGTTCACACAACTTTTCCATATAGTAGTCTAGTTTATTATCCGTGTTTAAATCCTTGTAACTACTTTGGAAAAGTAACTTACTATCAGGTTATGATTTATATCCGCTCAACTACAAGTGTAAGTAAAAAAATTCAAATACACAGCCCATATATGTATGTTCCACTGATAGTTACATGCATCAATACGCACTTCTGTCGATACAATGCCGATAACAATATATATAAAAATGTATCTACGATATCGATGCCGACATGGATGTGGAATGTGACGATTTAAAACGGGATGAAAAGTTGTGGTTTTAAATAAGAAAAAAAAAAAGGAAATAACTACTCAATAAATATTATAATATATAATACACATTTATTTAGTAATTTAGAAATTTTCAATGATATGTTAAAAAAATATTTTAACAGATTTGAAAATAATAAATAAAATTTGCATTGTTAAATTCACAGTGAAGGTGTAAATAAGCCGACTAAAAATTCTCATTCATTACTTTTATAATAAATATAATACTATAACTAAACCCTTGAAATGAAAATTTAAAGTCTAGTTTTGTAAGAAAATATTTATACTTTTTGACACCCCTCCAAAAGAATGGTTTATGAAACAAAACATAAAAACAAGTAATATGATTTTATATAAAAAGGAGTTTGTTGTTAATTTTTGTTACGTCAGTAACACACATCTATCACTTTTCCTTTAAATTTTAACTGATTTAATTTTTCCACAATTACTTTACGGGGTATTGTTCATAATAAAGTAAACTAACATTATTTAAAAACTGTTTGTTCAGTTCTATTTGTATATATAATATTATTTTGGGCAAAGGAAGTGGCTCAGCTTTAGCTAACAAGAGAAGGCTTTGCCTGAAGCGCAGTCACTCCCTTCCCGCAAGATGTTATGCGGGAGTTATGATTTAGACAGGAGGCAGGAGGTAGGTATGTGTGTGTGTGTGTCTGTGTGTATTACTGTACAATTTCAATCTTTAGTGCCATTGGTATTAAATATATTTATGGAGCGATAGCTATTTACCACGGTATATACAGGTCTTGCAACGAAGCCCAATTTCGGTGGTGAGAGATTAGTACCATAGTGCCATAACTTTTTTTCGCGTCAACGCCGCTGTAAGTCACTGCTATCGCCCATCGATTGCACGCCGGTTGAATGACAAGCGACATGTGAATAATACAACACGAACTGGGTACTGTATTATCATTATCTATTAATTCAATGGTTTTTACGAAATACTATTTAAATTCGAGTAATGGGATCAGGATGATCAGCTTGACTCAAACGGTGGCCAATGACGGGGTTCTCCGACAAGTCAAGCAAAAACGTGAACTTTTGCAGACCGTCTAAAGTAGAAAAGTTGCTTACCTGGGTCATATCCTGAGACATAACAGATACAAGTTGCTGCAACTGATCATGATGGGAAAAATCGCGGGCAAAAGACAAGTTGGTCGAAAAATAAAGTCTTGACTACGTAATATCAGGGAGTGGACCGGGATAGCGAGTGCTCTAGAACTGCTGCACGTCGCGAAGAAGGAGGAAAGTTATGCTGAATTGGCTGCCAACCTTGGCAAGTCGGAGAGGCACTCTTAGAAGAAGATCAAGGTTTACTATGCATGCGTTAAGTATGGTAGAAAAAGAAACAATTCTATTCTATCTTCGTAATACAGCACACCCATCTATCGTCATGCCTCTGGAGGCCGTAAATTGAAAAGAACAGCGCAACCATTAAGCCGACGTACCCCATTAGTGTTGTAGACCTGTACTTGTGCAAGACCTGTATATACGACCTGCTATTTACTATCTGGTGTGATCTATTTCTTCATGTAAGTGTATATTCGTAAAACGTAATTGTAAAGAACCAAGAATTTTTATTATTATTTTGTTATTACTGAATATATATATATATATATATATATATATATATATATATATATATATATATATATATATATATATATATATATATATATATATATATGTATATATAGTAAAGAATATTAATAAAACAAAGACTTCGTGCAAATATGATATTCTTCAAGTTTACTTTTCTTTCATTTAAATATCATATAAAAGTCTTTCTTGTCTATGCACAATTACCAGATAACTTAAATTATATTTAAAGACTAATTACATAAGTCTAAATTATTTTTGAACATATTACAATTTTTATTCGACACTAAAAAGAATATTGAACGTATTTCTGATTAAACATACTGCATGTGTGTTTAATCGAAAATATGATATATTCTATATCATATTTTCGATAATAAAACTCATTACGTAAGTCTAGATTTTTTTTTGAATTTATTACAATTTTTATTCGATACTAAAAAGAACATTGAATTTCCGATTAAACATACTGTATGTGTGTTTAATCGAAAATATGAAAAAAAAAAATACTATCTATACATCTATAGAATATTTTCAAAAAGTCAAGTGCAGACTCAGGTCCCTGCATCGACAAAGCCACTACAGTGTAACATTGTTAATATTTGAAAGGGATACACATACTAGTATCGTCCTCGTTAGTAGAAGGGTTGATACTAGAGTATAATAAAACGATAGTCTGAATATTGATCATACCTAAACCATTGTCTAAGTATTACCAAGAAAAACTGAAAGAACAGTGAAGTCCAAATTAAATTAATATAGCTTGACTTTATGAAATTATGTATATAAAGTCTTACAAATTTAAAATATTTTTATATGATGGTATCTCCATTTTGTTTTCCATTAATTTGGTCCATTAATTTCCATTAATTTGTTTTCTATTTCCGTTTTGTTTTCCAAAATATTTAACGCCAGTCAATTTTAATAACTTTAATATATTTAAATCTAATGTATACATAGCTAAGCTAACTGTAAATGGAAACACGTTATAGTGTGTTTCGCCATGTATATAATCTATATGAAAAAAAAAAGTCAATCGAAACTTACCAATGCAATAGAAATAATTTTTATTTGATACCTTTTTTTACAATAACTGAAACTAAAACCCTAATAATAACTAATAAACACAAAATAATAACAAAAAGAAAATAATTTTAATCTCATAAATGTCATAAAATCGTTCTATTGGAGCACCTGGTGCTGATTTTCATCATGAACCAACGTGGTTCAGATTGCGGATATATATATATATATATATATATATATATATATATATATATATATATATATATATACATATATATCGGTACGTTCTTTCACTTAGAGCATCATTTCCGCAAACAACTTTTTACTAGCGATGCGCTTCAGCTGCCGTTTTCTTTGAATTTATATATATATATATATATATATATATATATATACATATATATCGGTACGTTCTTTCACTTAGAGCATCATTTCCGCAAACAACTTTTTACTAGCGATGCGCTTCAGCTGCCGTTTTCTTTGAATGAAATAACAAAAGTAATACTTCCCGCAAATGACGATTATTTGACCCAAATCAGACATTTTCACACAAATATAGATATTACATATAATGCCACAATTAAATCATTAAGAGTCAGAGTTTTTTGTTTGCCATACGTCTAAGTTTGGTTCATGACGTTTTCGATATATTAAATTCGAGCAACACTTTCTGCTGGAGCCATCTTATGACAAACAGCAAGAATTTAGTTGCGCACCTATCAAGTTATCGTTGACAAATTTTATTTGCCCTGCAATCTTTTTTATGATTAATAGATTCAGACCTAAGTTTGTGGAAATCCAGTAGTAAGTTTCGATTGTCTATTTTTTTCGTTTATGACTTACATTTAAACAATCCTGCCACCGGAAACCTATTATCAACAATACCGATCCTGAAATAGAAATTTTATGTTCATAGCCTGACAACATAATTATAAAATATATACAATTTACTACTTCGGCTAAATATATACATAATATGTGCTATACTCAGGCACTGTATTGTCGTTAGCCTTAATGTCACCTAACCTAAGCGACAATGCAAATTGCTAAACATTTCTGTACGGTCAACCTTAGGACATTACCATTTGTAACTGTACCTTGAGTACTTATGGTTTCAGTTATATTTTGTTTTTAATTTGTATTCATGTAGTTTATTTTTTAAGATTTTTGTAATTTTTACTTGAAAACTATTTAAGTATGTGGACAGTTAGAGGTTTTACTTAGCTAAGATCTGCTACAAGCAAACAAAAACAAAAAATTAATAATGTGTGTTTTTCTAATGGATGAAGTGGATTTACGGGGAACTTAAACTAAAAGTAGACTCTAAGGAAGACAACCGTTAAATCACTTAACGGTTGTCTTCCTTAGAGTGTACTATACCTGATGATGCCTCGTGTTGAGGCAAAAACGTGTCGTTTGCAAGGCGGAAAAGTGATAGTGTGTGTTTGGTGTTGTGGATATTGGTTGGGAGGTGGATAGTTGTTGACGGTTTTTCAGTAAGAATACTTGTTTGTTGTATTTTCAATAATAAGCATCAAATCCGGTCTGGTATTTCTGCGTGTGCTTTGATTTGATTTAGGTAGTTGACTAACTTCAGTTTTTGCCTTCCAAAAGTTCCATATCACACGTAGGTACCACAAATGGTACTCTAAACAATAAATGTAGTCATGGATTTATGATGTAATTATTACAACTGATTTTCAAATGCAGAAACAATGTCAGATAGAGCGGAAACAGGAGTGAATTAAGCCAATATTAATATATTAGATGTCCCGCCCAAGCTTTCGTATGTGGAAATTGACTTTATGAAACTAGTAGGGGCATTGTGAATTATTGCTCTAGTTATTCGTAGTTTACCAAATTGGATTGAAACTTGTTGTTGGTACATACGAAAATGTGAGGACATTATTAGAAGTGATTTATTAAAACATTGAATATGTTACGACGTATAGATTAATGGGTGTGTGTGTAATATTACATGTACAATATATTGAGTTTTTTATTAAAGTTTTTGAGCATTTTATTTTAATTAGTACTAGTTTTTTCTTCTAAAGACGACTAATAATGTTTATAAAATTATAAGATTACTTGTGGGCTACTCCATATACACTAATAATTATTGTAGTAAGAAATATTTTACATCAATACTATGGAAAATACGAATTTCGACTCCTATTGCTACTTTAATTTTACTAATAAGAACAGTGAAATGATATTATTAGCAAATCATCGATAGGCTTATGATGATATTAACAATAACTTATCAATGTTTGCAAAAGTATACAAAGGTTCTTCTTTTCCTAGCTTACAACCTGATTATACCTCTCAAGATATAAATCACCATACATGGGAAATACTAACTTACATTGTTTGTTTCTCATAAAACTTTCAGAATGTAGAGGAAACTTTACGCTCTCCAATATGGTCGGCAGCATAAATTTCTCCGTTTGGAAATTATCCAAAACACATATCATTCAACGAATTTGGAAGAATAGTTTGTAGACATACATGAATTATGCAAATGAATACATATGAAATATTACTGCCTCTCTGAAGACTTTTAATTTATTGCTGTGTGCTTTTCTTAGTAGTTAAGTTATAAAGCAGGCGCAGTTTCCACCGTAAGCCAGTGCATCTTGAGAACTACCACACTATACATTGGAACCGAGTTCGGTGGAGAGCTTCTATACTACGGTAGGTATGGTAAACCTTAAAAGCCGGTGATATAAACCCTTTATCTTATATTTTCTGTCGCAACCTCTTCTCTCATTTCCTTATTTAATGGAAATTTGAAATAGTGATTTAGGCTTTTATAGACTCAGAATTGGCCATTAAAATACTGAAACTTGTACACATTTTTAAAAGCCTGTATTTACGTTCAAAATCTTTTCTGCTATTGGAGTATAACCAATAATAGTACAATAACATACCATTTTTACTAACTTTCCTGTGGTGATGAAAAAGAATTCTCTTAAATATCTAATCACTCTTAGTAATGTTTATAACTCTTCCTTTTTTATTCAACAAGTATAGTGATTTATTATAATTGCATGTATCAAGACTTAATTTCATTAATAATTAACTCTAGAATAAGCTATAGCATTCGTGTCTAACAAATTCCGTGTCAGGCCGTTTTTTGAAGAGTTTGCGTTCAGACCGCGTGTTTGATAAACTAATTCCTAGAATTACGAGTTTAAAACTATACACCCTTTCTTTAATTACTAGAAAATTTTTGCATTATTTTAATTGTTCAACTGCATACGCGTTAAATAAACAAAACAATATTGTTCCGTGCGAGCGTGTTAAGCTTTGGCAACTTTGAAATGTTATATTAGTTTATTTCAATCATTTTGTTTTTGAGATTAATTCAAATTGCATACATAAAAATGTATATAAAATGGTGACGTTGTAATCGACGTATTTTTATTCCAGATTTTTATTATTCGAAATCTAACGAAGCGAAACCTTGCTTTAAAAAAAAATGTTTTACGTCAATAATGTAATAATACCTTAAATCGAATCGACGACCTTATATCGAAAGCGCAAATCATCACTGATAATATGTTTTTAATCTACTTACCAAAATATAATAAAAATATAACTTTCATATATAATTAGTGGCTATATTTTGTTAATTTTTCTTATATATGTCAAAGAAAGGAACTTTTTAAATAATTGTTTTACTTGTATCGTCATTTATATTTATTCGTACTAAAATATCAAGGTCCACATAGGCCTTGCTCTTAATAGAATCCATGGTGCGTAAAAGAGTCTAGACGAAGCCATTTAAGCTGCCCGCTTCAGACAAGAGTACGGAGTAAATTGCTTGCATGAGAATTGTGATCGCCTACAGTACGCCTGCAGATGCTCTTTGAATGTAAATGGTCTCATCATATCATATAATTACACGAGAGCATACCTTTTAATGTTAAAGTTTGAAACATTGTTATAAAAAATATCATACTTACCCGAAACTTCATCCATTTTAAATATTCAAAAAGAGGTGGCTCCAAAATTTAAAGGTAACTAGATTTTTTTATATACTAGGGCAAACGAGCAACCGTGTCGCTTGATGGAAAGCAATCATCGCCGCTCATATACAACCGCGACACCGCAGAAGTCACGGAAGAGTTGCCGGCCTTTTAGGTATGTGTAGGCTTATTTTTTGAAGGTGCTAATGTCGTATCGCTTCGGAAAGACCCACGAAGGTAGCTGGTGCCACAGAGTGGTAGTGCGTGAAAAGAAGTTTCGAGAGAAATGCACTGTAGTGGATCGCAACTCATCCAGATGGTGGGGATGAAATTTTTCTTTACAGCAAATTGTGCGGTTGTGGAATTCGAAGGCGGAAATTATTTAAGTTTATGTTAGTGTAATATTAATAATAGTCCGTAATTAGGATTATTTTTAACATAAAACAATAAACAAGTATATTTATGTCTGCAGTATAAAAGAATTTTAAAATCTTTCCGTTCATTTCCTATCTTTTTAAACGTTTTGTTGTATATCACAAAACAAACAGCATCTTATAAATTTTCATCGCTATCAGGGTTGTATAAATAAGTCGCTTATTTTATAGTTTCAGTTGTAAAGCGAATCTGAGCCACGGAGCATAAACTAGAGGAATATCGAATGAAAATGTTTGGTTCATAGAATTATGTTTTGTAGTTTCATTCCTAAAGCACTCTAATACAAAAAAACACAACTATACATTTTCTATTCACTGTGATTAAAATTCTTTATTTATTTTCTTTTTGTGTATTCAGATAAAGATGTTGAATATATTCAAATAAAAATATGCTATTGCGATATTTTAAAAAGAATACTTTACTTTTTTACATTTAGTATTCGTGATAGGAATCCTAAAATGCACATTTTTCTTCGAATAATGATCATATTACTTTCAAATCCGATAAAGGTAAACGTATTAAAACTAATTTTAAATTATTTTACCTATTTAAGCTACTTTTGCAATTTCAAACACATTTGAAAAAAAGGTCAATATCCTTATTCAGGTTTATTAATAAAATATTTCTTTAATTCTTCAACAAACAATTGCAAAATGTTATCAAGTTTCTGTAATCAAAATTTGCAATGCTAATGTCGTCCAAAATGCAAATAGATGTCTTCAAATTTGAATATCTCTTGTCATATTATATTTTCTTTCAACCAACTGATTTAAATATTTAAACGGTATTATACTTTTACTCTTTCGAAAGTATTAATAACAAAATTTTAAAAAGAGCAATTTCTCAAACGTTTACCGATGTCTATATCCAGCACTAGACTGCATGAAGCTTCAAAGATACACACACACATACATATCATCACGCCTGTTTCCGTAGGGGTAGGTAGTCCCCACAGAACTCCATCTGCTACGATCTCTCTCACACTTTCTTTGCTTCATCCACATATATCAATCTCTTCATACAAGCTCGCCGGTTAAGGGTACTCTTGACCTAACCTTTCTTAAGAAGTTCATTAATTTGATCAGGATATGTTCTCCTTGGTTATCCCCTACCGACCCTTGCATTCAAATGTGCAACGTAATTTTTTTCTTAATAGATAAAGATTATTATAATTTATCCAATATAACATCATCAATACAACAGTAATAATCTATTACCGGACATTGACCTCCCTCAAACAAAAGGGCTGTTGCCCTAATCTTCTGCCTAACGTCTAACGGGAGATTGGGAATCTTGAACCTCGGGGCTGAACCCCACTACTTGGGCCTACGCCCGGTCTTTGCGCCACTGTTTCCAGCGGTTTTTAGGTCTTGTCTATCTGGCCAAAATCTTCGTACCCGCCGAGCAGGGTAGGGCCAATTACGTAGTACATCACCGTGCTAATGTCGACGCCGGACGTCATCACGACGACGAGCTCATGGAGCAGATTGGGAATCACAGATTGGTTACTTGTACTCAGGTTGACAGCGCTGCTTATCTGGTGGTATTCTATGTTACCGTGTATCATACTGTGAGTGCAGAGATCCGCACGCCTAACTCCTTTTCATTTCCTTTATATCTTTCCTTTTCTTAAGGTGAAAGTACTGAGGATTTTCACGGGCAGCGCTGGCTGTTTATCATCAGGTGACCCGCTAACTCGTTTCAGTATCCAATTCATAAAGAATCCATTATTACAATGCAAGCTTTAAGTTTATGAATTATGACACAATCATAGTATAATATATCTCAGATAACAGCATATATGTTCGTACCCTAGATATATTACATTTGACCTATATGGACGTGAGTAGAATTATGGTAAGTAATCATCGCTACACATGGACATTTGTATTACCAGAGATGCTGTAGATGTGTTTCCTATATATGAGAATATATAGGAAAGTATCTTACAGGGCACGGTGAAGTCAAAAGGAGAAATGTGTGCTAATGGATAGAATGAGTTGGGAGAAGAATAGTAACACATTGCTTTCATCGCTTGTAATCAAAGAGCAGCGGTAAATAACTGTTTAGACATCGATATTTTAAGAGGGTAGATTATTATCCTGGACGTACCCATCTACTCATATTGGTGAGAAATAATCCCATAGCCTGCCTCTGCAATGTTTATAATTTTATTTATGTATGTACATTTTTTTGCAGCTCTCTTACATTTCAGAGTAGAGTCAGAGTCAAATTTTGCATTTCGGTCTACGTTTATCTTTAATATTTACATTTAACTGAGCTCTGTACACCGGATAAGTAAGTGCTCGGTATGGAAAAGCGGAAATAAAACGGAAGAATGACATTCAAATATATGCAGAGTTGTCGACAGTTCTCAAAGATATTCCGCCAAATGCGGGGAAATTGAAATGCAAGTAGTATAGAGATTCTTGGTAACACTGACTTTTAAAAAAGAAGACTAGCAAAGGTTGGAATTGTTAACAAGAAATATTCTTGTTAACAATTCCAACCTCCAAATTCACAATGTAAGGTCAAATGTTATTATTACCGATTTTATTATTGCTTTAGATTATTAAGAAAAGTCTCGAATATATAGATTGATCTCGATAAAGTGAAATTGGAAGATTGGTTATTATTGCTAATCCATGATCAAAAGTTATAATCACATAAATTGTAAGTGAAAAGCTCACCGGGTCATCTAGTTAATTTATAAATAAATAAATTAGTTTTTTGGTTAATTTTGTTGTTTTATCAATATCGGAATGACAAAGAACAGATTCACATTATCCGAAATTGAATACAAATTATATTTTGCTCGTAGTCTGTATTTACAAACAGACACACCCGTAAACAATCCAACTATTTGACGTTCAATTGAATTTAATTTACCCAGTACAATGGAAATGTAATAATAAAATAAAATATTGTTTACTAAATATGAACAGCGATGATTTTTTACATATAGGTGACCATTTGCTCGTTTGCCTATCTTTATCATTAATAAAGAAGTCCTCTTTCGTGTGGCCAAAGCACACGCATTTTTATAAAAAACACAAACCTGTTGAAGAAACCGAAAACTTCATATAAAAAAATTAGTAACGGGCGTAGGTATATTGATATTACGAACTTATAACATGCTGTCATAACGTGGACATTCCCCCCCTTTTTTTCCAAAAATTAATACCGAAAATTCCGGTATTTCCAGGAATTAGGTGAGAATTCATTTGATATTTAAAGTTAGTAATAGTAAAACCTTATTAAATTTATCTTTATTTAAAGTTTACTTAAAACGAATCTTTCTTATTAATTTGAATTGAGTTGAAACTTTAGTGAGCTTCTGTGGAAATTGCTTACTTTTTACCACAGTAAAACATGTTTCTCAATAGAAAATCTCTCAATATTAACTTCTAAAACACTGGTCAAAATTCTTTTTATCTTTGAGTTCCTTGAAGCGTGTCTATATTAACATATACGTTTGAGATTATTGAAGCTAAATCAATATACCTACTCCAATCACCGGTAATGATGAAAGGTACATATATTTTAATTATACATATGTCTATTACAATATTGTCTTCACATATAACATGACACGTGTGAAGCTGCGTGACCGTATGCATGCTAATTGCTTTCTTTCCCGAGTGCGATCTCCATTATATATTTTTTATTTTCTAAAAATCCTTTATACAACCCTTATGTAAACCAATTTCACTGCCGCGTGTCGCAAGCACTCGCCTAAATGCTCCCCTGCCACGATTCAACATAATTATTCGACTGCCGCAAATTCCATCTCCGCAGCTGAGCGGTGGTAAATCTGTGTAATGCAAATTAAAAAAGGGAGTAAGTAGCAGGTATAAATTCAATTTTTTATAATGTATATACATATGTATATATTTTATTTTAAGAGGGCTGAATCATATCTTATTGTGTCCGTCGGCAAACTTTGCACGCAGTGTCTTCCTCTATAAGACTATCGTGTAACTAAATATTAAGTGCCTTAAATTTGCGCGCAGACGTTAGGCACTTTTTCATCTGAATCCTCCTTTATTCAATGGGATGATTTTATTTTATATAAACTCCTTTGTAAAACAAACAGGCACCTTAAAGTCATTGGCTTTTCTATGGATAATATTAATATGTCATTAGCTTAGGTGATTAAAAATTTCTATTTTCTTTTTTAGAATTTTTTTAACACTTAAATCCTAGAATAGGTATTTTAGTCAATGTAAACAGAAATCCGTATGAAAATGGATATTTTTGTGGGTATAGTGAAATTAAGGCTATAAGTACTTTTATGGTACTTTAATAAAAAAGACGATTAATTAATAACGAGATTGACCTCCCCTGTATAATGTCCATATAATATCTATATGTATATATGTGTATGATCCAAGCAAATTCCACCATGTCGCCCCAACTATCAACCTCACCTGCACGTGGTGCATCCTGCTGAGTAACGCACGAGGCGCTGACGGACGAATGGTGGCGGTATAACTATCACGAACTATAGCTGGACTCAAATGACACAGGCCGGCGACGGGCAGCGACGTTGCCGGTGCGAAATGTCTGGCTACGCGGTCGCAAACCCAGTATGGGCACATCACTCATGAAGCGCACCATTAAAATACGGCCCCAGTTCCCGGTCGCCCCATTATTACTGGCCACGGTAACGGCCATAATTACGATGCAGCAGGGGGTGCTAAGAATCCCCGAGAGAGGAAAGGCTACCATAAACGACTGGACCTGGTGACGTACAACGTAAGAAGTCTGCGGCGCGACGAGTTCATTAAGGAAATCGAAGTAGGAGCTAGAAAAGATAAGGTGGCATTATGGGACTAAGTGAAAACCGTAGCGTATTATCATAGAAGAAGCCGTTCTATGATTATTAATTAATTCTTAAATAGTAACTTTTATGTTGTCTGCTTTAATAGTTATTTTAATATATTTTTCATAATTCTTTACTTGAAAAAAGTCAGTCTCCATGAATGTCACACTCTGAAATAAGCTCGTCATATGACTAAGTAGATCTGTTAATGTGATTGTATAGATGTAAGATGGAGGAAAAAGGAATGTTGCGGTTCCTATATTCTTTAGAGGTCGTAAAGAAATTCGCGTCGTTTTTTAATAGTTATGACAACAAGACAACAATGTAAAAAATAGACAGCAGTTATTTCTATCTAAGTGACATCAATGGTTCTCACTGATAATCGATTCCGAATTGTCTATTTAAATCGTTTCGGCTAATGTTGAGTGAGAAACCCGTTTATTCGTAACTATATTATTTAGTCTAATTTATATTTTTCATTTGTTTCGATGTTTAAGTCACGGAAAACGTATTTCATTTTATTTCCATTTACGGAGTTGCCTAATAAACAATGTATTACTCTTTAAAATTGATGTATTTCTATCTCTGTCTACTTCCATGATAAGGAAAGTTCGTCTTTACTTAGACACTAAATTTAAACACTCATATTATAAGAGCTTCAAAAACTCTTCGTTTAGAAAATTAATCTCAAGGTAATTGAGTACCGAAGTTGATATTGGCAGCAAAGTTCATAGAAACTAATTTTAAGTACAATTTGTATAATTAATGACTGTAAAAGGAATATTAAATAAACAATGGATGGTTGTCGAGTTAATGCGTGGAAAATTTGGGTATTCAGTTAGTGTGTTTTCTTTTCTGAAATTTTATTTTATGTTGTTCTTTTTCAGTATTCGAATATTATCAAAAATATAAAAATATAAATCTTTTTCAGTATTTAAATATTATAATATCAAATTATATTTGTTGTGCAACAACGACACGCTACATTGGCAATTAAACAATATTTTTTCACCACAACCTTCATTAGCTTAGGTGAAATGTTTAACAAAATTTCTAGTATTTCAAAACGTTGCTAATTTTGTTTTTTAAATCATAACTTTTGCCTCTTATTTCATAATAACTTCATTTTTACAATTTTAAGCTTATTCGTGTCACACAAATTATTATATAACCCATCTTTGTCGTCTTTTTGTACAGACTTAGTTAGACTCTTACAAACGGCTGGAACAATTTTATGTATAAAATAGAGAATTTTTCTAAGATTAGATTAAACTAAATCTTTTTAACACCGGAACTAGGTTACCTGTGTGAAAATATAATAGAAAAAAACTAAAAAATAAATCTTTACAAAATGGCGGTTCAACTGTCAAAATTACATGCTCAAAATGCAAAATGGTATCCTCCAAATTCTTAGACGATTTGATCAATGGTTGATGACGGTATATATAAGTATATACTTAAATCAAAGTTAGTTATAATAAAGTATAATATTCTAAATCAAAGTTAGTTAAAATAAAGTATAATAAGTATAATAATTAAATTAAAATATACGTAAGTTAATAAAGTATAATAATTAAATTAAAATATAAGTTATATTATAACTAGCAGAATCTTTACAAGTGCGAGTTTTGTGGTTCTTAATCCACCTACCTAACGTGTCATCAAATCAAAAAACAAGGCCGGCAACGCTTCCGCGACTCCTGCAGTGTCACGGTGGTCTATGGGCGGCGTTGATTGCTTTCCATCAGGCGACACGCTTGCTCGTTTGCCCTCCCTTCCCTTAAAAAAATCCTGTCAGTTTGGAAGGCGTTACGTCTGGCAGTGAACTGATGTAGACAAATGATAATGATGAAATGTCTATATATCTAGTAGTCGCATTAAGCCTACGTGGAACTGAGACAGACCGCACGTAAATACGTTCTCACAAATTGCTAATGGTGCAATCAATTAAACGCATCGCGAATCGGTAGGTGGATATCAATCCCGCCCCTTTCCCGGTCATTTGATCGGCCCTGGCGTACGCCCGCATTTATCACGGGAAGTACGGAGTTCAAATACATTAAGGAAGCTATTTGAAAGATAGATAGAGTTGACAAAAGGCAGCTGACTTGTTATATGTAATAGATATATAGTTTTGGAATGGAAAAGTTTACCTCATTAATTTGCGAAGCTACACATTTATTTATAATTATTTGTTTTGCAATTATATTAAAAAAATTATAGTGGTAGAGCCACGCTGCAGACTAATACTTTGTCAAGTATGGCATAATGTTTGTCTGTAGCATGAATGGGCCGGCTCGCCCGGCAAAGTACCACACTCCCGCAGAAAACTGGCAGACGCCAGTTTTCTTCGTAACCGCTTTGTGCGGTGAGCGGGCGAGTTCCGGAGGCCCAACAACCTCCCCATCCCACTCAACCCCCCCTTCCTAATCCTACTCCCATAATGTCACTATCCTTAAAGGTCGGTAACGCTTCCGCACTGCCTATGACGCTGTGGATGTCTGACTTGACTGATGTGAATGGGTGGCGTTGATTGCTTTCCATCAGGTGACATGGCTGCTCATTTGCCTTCCTATCCCATAAAAAAAATTAAAACGGATATTTATTTTTTTATTATGATGATTATTGATTTGAGCTTCAAACAATCAACTGTTGAGAAACCGCATAAGACCACGTTCTCATATAGGGAAGACAAGACACACTTTTGGTCGTTGAGCCATCGGAGCAAGTAAGAATTGCTTATTAGAAAAGTGGATATTTCGGAAGCTGCAGATATAGCAGCAGAGAATTGCAACGCATTGATAAGTCGTTATAACATCTTGGAAAACGTAATGACGGGCGCCCCCCATGTGAATGAAGAAACGACATATGTAGTACTGATTATAGAAACTGGATGTGTCTAGTCGAAGAACCTAAGACAAGAAATAGACTGCCTTATTATTAAATTGAAAAGTTCAGAAAAAGAAAAAGTTTCTTCCCTACCATCTGGATGAACGGTGATCCAGTATGGTGCGATTTTCCGAAAATTTATTCCACGCACCATCACTACATAGAACCAGCTATCTTCAGTGGTATTTCCGAACTGATACGACATTGGAACCTTCAAAAAATTAATCTACTCTTATTTTAACCGGCAACGCATTTGCAATGCCTAGGGTCTTGCAAATGTCTATAGGCGGCGTTGATTGTTTTCCATCAGGCGACACGCATGCTCATTTATTATTCCAGTTTTCTTCCATAAAACAAAAGGTAATAAACTGTAATATTTAAATGTTTAACGAGGATGCCTCGGTAAACAAACGTTAGTATCGGTTGCCTAAAGTGCAGGTAACTCGTTATTGTTTACGGCTAAAATTTCTAAACAGCAGTTAGTAGACTACTTAGTACGAGTAGAGACGACGTTTTTAGTATCAAAATTATCGAGTTAATATTTCCAAGAGTTTAAAAATTAATTGGTTTAAAATTAACAAGACACGATTTTAGAATTTAATTATAAAATATAATAATAATTGCATCTATCCAAACTACACTGAAATTTTCTACGGTAAATTGCTTTCATATTTAATTATAACTAGATATGAAAGCAATTTAAAATTTATAAATAAAATATATTTTTATTTATTATTATTGTATTAGTAAATTATATTTATTTATTTAAATTTTGCACAAAAAGTACAACAGGCGGAAATTATATTATAATATAAAAAGTCAACCTGGACTGCAACTTTTTTTTTTTTTCGTTTGTCTTAACACGATTGTAGTTATGTTTGTTTCTTAAATATTGTATATTAAAGATATATAATA
Organism: Baronia brevicornis; assembly: GCA_031353405.1. NCBI lineage: Eukaryota > Metazoa > Arthropoda > Insecta > Lepidoptera > Papilionidae > Baronia > Baronia brevicornis. The sequence goes on along the minus strand of JASFAT010000212.1, from coordinate 118,799 downwards.
TTACACATTTCCTTTCCTCTACTTGGCATAGTGTTGCTAGGATCACTGTTTGTAATTTTTAATTTATATTTTAATATTATAATTATACATATATATATATATATATATATATATATATATATATATATATATATATATATATATATATATATATATATATATATATATATATATATATATATGTGTGTGTGTGTGTATATATATATATATTTTTTTTTTTAATTATAATTTTTAATTTTTTAATATTACCGAAACAAAACACACTGAGGAGTGTTTTTTTTATGGAAAACGAACGGACGTGTCATCTGATGGAAAGCAAGCAACGGAGACCATGACATTCGCAGTGCCATAGGCATTGTAGAAGTATTTTTGGCCTTTGAGAAATGCGTAGGTTTGTTTTTTTTTCGAGGTTCCAATGTGGTATCGGTTCAGAAATACCGCCGGAGGTAGCTGCTTCCACAGGGTATAGTGGTGCGTGGAAAAAATATTCTGGAAAACGCATCGTATTAGATTGCCATTCATCTGGTAAGAAAGATGGAAACGGATTTGTCGCCGTACGGCGTAATTATGTAATGTGTAATTTAGGAGCATCAGAATGCTTAGCAATGAGCAAATGACCCGAGAGTATATTTATAAATAAAAGAATTTAAGTTTTATTTTGGAAAACAGCAAATATAAAATGTTAATTTTACGTAAGACGTCATTGAAACGAAATGAAAAGTGATATATATGTGGTGTCGAGAGTGAAATGTTCCCGTTGGCTAGCCATGCAGAACTTCGGGGTCATATACCACATTTGCAATTAAACAGCCTTTGGGGTTACCTACTTTTTAAAATGTTAGGAAAGTAAACGTTCATTTAATTAGCATATACAATTGTAAAATATTTTTTTATAATCTAAAATATAACTTATGGTATCAAATGCGTAATCGTCATCATTTTTCTCTAAATTTTGCTGTTTGTAACCAATTTGTTGCTCTTCTGTTGGTCTTCTTTATATTATTGGAGGAGGCCTTTTCCTGAGAAGGGTCCATACAACCAAAAAATATTAATATTATGTTATATTTTTGTACAAAAAAAATTGTAATATGTGTGTGTGAAAAACAGGCTTTTTTATTTATATAATATTATAATCGTCATCATTACTATGCGATACATTATACTCAACGGCTGGACATAGATCTTTCTCAGATCATGCCATCTACCACGCACTTCAGTATTCAGTTTTAACAAGCTGCCTGGTGCAGATCCTCGCTCCATCTGACTAAGTTCGTCAAGACAAAGTGTACTAGCCGAAGATACTCGATTACTTCATTGGTTATCAGTTTTTCGACCAATTGTTTTAACAGCCCCTTACGACTTCATTTATATTAACTGAAAGAGGTACATCGGTGACTTTGGTTCTCAAGCAGATTTCTTCATTTCGTATCTTATCCACTATAAAAACTCCAAGCTTCTAGGAGGACAATTCCTATAAACTTTAAGGTTATGAAACAGACGAACCGTTAAAGACCAAGTACAGGTACCAAAAACCAATTGGATTAGATAGGAGGGATTGGTCAAAAAGACTAATCTTCTTGGCCTGAATTATTACTTACTATTAACATATATTTTGTTCGTTTATCTCGCTCATCTATAAAAATGAGAAAATTATTGTTTTCCATTTATCATAACTTGTAATTTAATTGAAATTACTTATAGCCTCAGGCGATAAAATATCCTCGCGATTATTTGTAAGCTATAACTTATTTTAGCGATAAACTGCAGTAGAGGTTAACTTGATTAATAAATGGCAATAATTTACTGCCGGAGACTTGTGGAAGATCAGTTTTAGTAGACTCAATGTGAAAGATACGAGATTCTGTAATTCTTTCTTTTATCTATTTTAAAATCTTAACGATAGGAACGGGTGTTTTTGGTAAATAATGTTTTATCACAAAATGATACACTAAGATATATTTCAGTTTTCAATTTGTCATATTTCTAGGATATTTTCATAAGAACTTCAAATGTCATTGACTTTTGATCCTAAACTTCATAATAGTTTTATTCACATGTTAATTTGATATATGTTGAAAATGTTTTATTATATTAATTTCTATTATTCTGTTTTTGAAAATATTTCTTCACCAAACTCTAAAATCATCCATTTATTACAATTAATTTCTCGTTTGGTACAAAATGAAATTAATATATATCCACACAACATAAATCCACTGATATTAATATGAGCGGTCGACAAATGGTTTATGATGGCAATCAAACATCTGAGTCTATGGCTGACCGACCACCGTCCATAAATAGCACCTCATTTGTCTGTCTCGCGAGACATGTTTATCGATGTCCAATTAGAAAACCACGATAAGAATGTGTCACCACTGTATAGCCTCAAGAAATATTACCTATAAAAAAATAAAATCATTTAAAAACATACATTTAATACTAACACAAATTTACCTAATTCGATGAAAAAGTCAAAATAAACGAATAACAAACATTTGTTGAGTACAGATTGCGTCGAAAATGTCGAGAAAAGCTCAGTTAAGCCACGCTTATCAAAAGTCTAATACTATTATAATAATTAATTGGCAGAGTTGAAAGGGTTTCGAGAGTCGAATATTTGCATAATTTAAAGTCTTATCAAGTCGCACACTCCAAGACCATCGCTGAATTGCCTACGTAAGTTAGGAAGTAAATGGTCTTATGTAGTGCTTAAATTTTCCAAATTAAGATTATTATTACAGTGTGGACACTTTAAATTTTTTTAAAAAACTTTAAATAAATAGATATATTCTTTATTGCACACCAAAAAAAAGTTATACTATTATTGATTGTAATATTTACACACAAATGGCAGTCTTATCGCTAAGAACGATTTCTTCCAGTCAATCGTAGGATGGACACAATGTTAAAAAGATAATTCGATGTAGGTTGGTGATACATTATCGTCATAATGATAGAGAAGAAAGATTTAATAATTTATAGTTGAAAATAGTAAATTTGTTTAGAGTTCAATAGAAGAATATTCAAATAAATATTCAAATAAAATGAGCATTCTTAAAAACTTATTTACAAAAGATTATAAGAATTTATCCTATTATTTTATAAAATAGGCTAAGAAAATAAGGATCAATTTGTTGTTTTTAAATGCTTTTAGTTAACCTATAAGCACAAGTTATTTAATAGAGTGGTAGAATCATACTGCAATCGAAGACTTTGTCAAGAATGGCATATCATTTGTCTGTAGTATAAATGGGCCGGTTCGCCCGGAGAAGTACCACACTTCCGAAGAAAACCAGCGTCTGAGTGGTAGTTTAGCTAACGCGTTTCGTCCGGTGAGCGTTGAGTTCCGGAGGCCAAACCCCCCCCCCTCCACGCTCCCATAACGACACTTTCCTTAAAGGCTGGCAACCCTTACGCACTGCCCGTGGCGTTGCGATGTCTATGGGCGGCGTTGGTTGCTTTCCATCAAGTGACAAGCCTGCTCGTTTGCCTTCCTATCCCATAAAAAATATATATATTTCACATTAGGAAGTTGAAAGTTGAACTTTAAATATTGAACATTTTCATTGATAACGATGTACAATGCAAGAAATTATAGTGTCTAAAAATAAAACTTTCAAAAATAACTTTAAATGCAATAAAATAATTTCAAATGTCAGTTTTGAAGCAAATAGTTCTTTAAACGAATTCAATGTTTTGAAATTGCATTGCGCAGTGAACTGAGCTTTTTACAAAGCATTCGATTCTCATATTTAATTAATGATAAAATACTTCCAGACGCTGCTTCCAATAGACTGCTTTAGTGAAAACGTCTGCTGTTAGCGGCAACTTAACGATGCTTTCTAGCTTATTAAGCCCCTTCTCCCGCAAGGCCACATGCAAACTAAAGACAAGTCGTTTCTTAGATATTGTTAAAAAGGAGACTAGTAATGATATTCAACTTTACAAGAATTCGTGTATAGCATTCCGACTAAGTTAAAAAGAGTTTTATTAATCACGTCACGATGGAATTTTATAATATTAAGAACTTTTTTGCTTTAAAAGATCGATTGAATGTATGTAAACGATAAATCAATTATAATTTTAATGATAATATAATAGTTTAGTTATGTATTTACATCTTTATGTGTGTAATAATTAATGAAAATTGTACGCCATAAGTGGCAATGTGATGGAGTTTTTATACGTCTTTTTTTCATCTTGTCATACCTCACATTATATAAATAACGAATTTTTATTCTTATTATTAAATGGTAGCTGAAATCAAACTCTAGAACGTGAGCGCAACCTGTAATCGATTGAGCTTTTGCCATGTATTTCAACCACATCTTTTTACTCAAATATGCAATCACAAAACAATTTTATATATTACCTTACTAAACAAATATTGTTACACAAAACAATATTATATTTACCTTTTTATATATTGCTTTTTTATGTGTTTGTCACAGAATTCCTTCTAACGGATAGACTGATATTGATAAATTTTTTATATATATTTTGTTGCCAAATTCGTAGAAAGATCTTGATCATAAATATTTAGGGACACTATAGTCCTTTAAAAGCTTTTCTACGCGATTCACTTCCTGCGTTCAAATATTTAATATTACATACAAACTTTTAAATCCATCAAGAAATGAATTACTTGTAATGAATTACTTGTTAATACTATTCTTGTAGTGACAATCTTATTATGGTGTTTTCATATAAAAAATCGTTCGTTTAACTGCCGCCTAACAAAAAAAACGAATTTGAAAGCGATTGGGGGAAAATTCACTTCTAGTTAAATGTAACCTACGTTAAACTCTTCAGAAGGGAAACAAAGAACATCCAGGAAACAAAAATTGTCGTATTTTATAATATTAACATGAATATGATTTAAACACTAAAATTAATCATATATTCATGTTTAGTTCAAATAATGTGAACATTGTAATATACAAACGTACATATCATCACACCTGTTTCCTGTAGGGGTAGGCAGAGACTATAGATCTTCATCCGCTACGATCCCGGCACACCTTCCTTGCTTCTTCCACACTCATCCATCCTTCCTCTCACATTCATCGTAGCGAAACGGCTCTCCGTTAGTTGCTTTTCACCCTCGTGGGAATTAGGGCGTAATGGGTGGTGAACCACGTCGCCGTCACTTTTACTTCCCCCAGCAGTGCCCCGCATGCTGAGGTAAGACACTATAGTACCCGGGGGAGCCCGATCCCGGAACGGTCGACATGCTTGCGACTAAGCTCACCCCTAGCCACGCATCTATTGGCACGGCAGACAGTGGATTGGCGGAGAGGAAGGAAAAAGGATAGAGAAGAAAGGAAAGGCAAGGAAAGATTGATTTAGACAAGATGATAGGGATATGATACTACCGCAACGGAAGACGGAGTGAAACAGTTATATTTAAGTGACATATTTATTTATCCCGTGCTAATTTCAAGAAAATATAAGAATGTTCATGCATACAGGGGATACTCCTTACTTTCTATATTCCTTTCCGCAACTTTTTTCATAATGATTATAATAAAACATATTTCCCGATGCTTTATTTCGGGATTATAACATACATATAATAGGACGAACCCAATTCTTCCCTTGGATTTCGAAGCCAATAAGGGATAAAACACTTATACATAAGCAGCAGAGCCTATCTAAATAATAAAAACGATTCGCAATCCGCTCGTCTAGCACGGGGATTACTGTAACACCCGTCAATTTTGAGAGATTCAATCAATTAGGTATATCTGCAGTCAAGGTGGAAGTTAAACTTAGTTTGCTTTGCGAAAAAAAAAACAGGAAAAATATATATTAAAGAAGTGAAAAATACAGAATTACCTAGCCCAATTCGTACCGAAAAATCTGACGTCAGCAAAATACTCTTTACCTCTTCACTGTTGTCACTAAAACCAACAATGTCAAAGACATGCTACTACTTCCCACAATGTATACGACACTTGCTTATCTCAAACACGGGGTAACTTCAGGTTTAGTAAACTCTACGGAAGACAATTGTTAAGGCAGACTTAATAAAAAAAGTTTTAGCTAATAACACTAAAAATAATAAAATAATTAAATTTTTATTTCATAATAAGATATATAATACACTACAGAGAGACTACAGAGCTCCATCTGCTACGATCCCGCCACACCCTCTCTGCCTTCTTCACACTCGTCCATCTTTTCATCCATTCTATAAATATTTATAAATCCATAAATATATATATATATATAAATATATAAATATATATATATATATATATATATATATATATATATATATATATATATATATATATATATATATATATATATATATATATATATATATATATATATATATATTCCGATTCGGGGATCGAACCCGCGATCATTGACTCCGCGGGTAGAGGGTCCCCGCCACCGAGCCAATCGGTCCGCATATACATATTTATAGGTACATATATACATACATATATATTTATATTCCTGGTTCCTAAATAAGAAAGTGTAAAACTAAAGATATCACTGCACTAAAGTTTATGTCACACATAAACGCGGAGGCCCGTATAAGCCACTGTTAAATTCACGCCCGCACTAACATAGTTTACTGCCTCGTAAACTGATAAGTTTAACGGTGTGGCTGTTTATACTGAGGCGCAATATTGAACCCCTTATTATATTGCAAGTTCGGAATATTATGCTGTATAATATTTTGAGAATTAATTTAATTTTAAATTATATATCGACTTTAAAAGCGAACGAAACAAAACATACTACGTTTTGTTTCGTACCGCAAAATGAAAACTTACCACCAGAGTCAAAAAAACTTATGAAAAAATTTTTTTCATATCATTCAAAGACAGTTTTAACGCTGTACATATTCTATAGTTATTAGCTACTTTATTAAACTAAATTACTAGCTTGTATAGCATACAAATATTTTATACCTCGTACATCTATGACACTTGAACTATTTTTTTTTTCATATATCTTTTTTTTCGAGTATGCAATAATTTTTTTGATATATGTGTCATTTACAGCTTTTTCGCTTTTGTTGTTAGGTGTTTAAGTTGCGTCTAGATGAGTAGTTAAATAAATTTGAATTATAAATAGTATTGAGCCATATGCCACACTAGTAGTATTCGTTTTCCGAGAAAAGGACAAGGCTTCGATTCTCATATGGCGATAAAAAATTATCGAGTTTTGTAATATGAGCGTTCACACAAATGATACTGTGAATCCAAACGTGATAAGTTAAATAATAATAATATATAAAAAAACAACATGGTATGCGGAAATCACGACACCAGGGGAGACGACGAAGCAAGAGAGGTCTCAGATGAGAAAGAGACCTCGATTAGGACCACTATCGGAGAGAAGAAGATTGTTGTATAATAACTTCATATAAACTCTAAACTAAATTACTGACGTTGATTAAACTTCAAATATTTTTGCCGTATCTATTATCCAAACTCTAGTTATTATCAGTTTCCTTAATAAAGCGTTCAAGGCTTTGTTGTATTTCTTGGACTTTTTATTCAATCAGTCATTATAGTTCGAACGTTGTAAAAAATTAATTAATCAAACTTATGTAAATATTTTTAAAGTATAAAATTTTCGAATTATTGAAATGATTATTTCTTCAACGAAGTTCTCCGTGATTTTGATAACGTTTTATACAGAAAATAGTTAAATAGACCATCAAGAACAAAAAGTACAACAAAAAGTTACCATTGTAAATGTATAGATAATTAATTCTTGACTGCACAATTCTCAGTGTTAAAAATTCTGTTATCATGATAATTAAAAAAAGGTCATTTGTAACAGTTTTTTTACATTATGGTTTACTTTTTAACAACACACACACACACACACACATTTCAAGTACAAGTTAAATAAACAATCATGTTCATACAAGATTAAACATAACTTGTTTAACGTATGATTTTCTGTACAACAAAAAAAATAAGTAAAGACATTACAATGAAACCAGTAATAATGGCTCAAAGCCAATCGTTCGCTATCAAAGAAGTTAAATCACAGCAACACTTTTTTAATTCTATTTTATCCGGATAGATATAGGGTTTGAAATGCTCTGCGCATTACGATTCACCGTGGCGAATAACACCTATCTAGTTGCATTGGTTGTCTTACCGTTATCGTGGCCTTCTTGTAGTATATTTAAAGTGACAGGGTGGTCGGACCATGCCTATAAAGAGTTGAATGACTGTAAAATGCACAGCGGGGCCGCAGCTACGAGATGCTAAAAGTTATATTACATTGAAATATGCAAATTCAAAGTGGAACTCCATGATCGAATAAACTCCCTAGCTTTTTGTAAAATAGCAAGCGTGTGAAATGATAAAAATAAAAAATAAAACGAAATAAGATTGATTTTGCTAAAAACGATTATTAAAAGAGTAATAACATCTCTATCTACATCTCCAAAAATAAAACTCACCATTGGTCTAAGGGTGGGGAGAAAGGTGGTAGAAAAAAATTTGGTTTGTAGATAGGCGATCATACTCCCCAATAAAATTAACTAACTCATTGGGTATGGAAGATAGGAAGCGTTGGTTATGGGTATGGACATGAGGAGTGTTCTCCTCGTTCCAGCCCATGTATGTTATAACGTTTATATTACTATATTTTAAAGTTCTATGGCAGAAGAGGCCTATGTCCTGCAGCAATGAGAATAACTCAAAAAAAATATTAATTAGTTTACTTAGCAACAAGCTAGGTAAATTTGTTAGTTTCAAGAAAAAATTAGAATGGATCATACATGTATTTAACTGACGATTGGGTATGTGGACAGTCAAAACTTTTACTCAACGAAAATTTGCGACAAGCCAAAAAAAACAGAAAAATTATAACTTGTGTATTCTACTAGAAAAATTCAAGTTCAAAACTACACTATATATATATATATATATATATATATATATATATATATATATATATATATATATATATATATATATATATATATATATATATATATATATATATATATATATATATATATATATATATATATATATATATATATACAATATATTACATTTCAGTTTTATAGTTTAATTAATTTAAATTAAGGTCGATCAGATTTCATTACGACACAATCAGTTAAGGCTTATGTGGTTTCTCATTTAATATGAGTTGAAAATGATAATTTATTCTGTTCCATTTTGGTTTTAAGTACAGAAAAAATACTTTTTTAATTTAATTATCTTAAACTTTCTTTATTGCTATAAAATTCAAATAGGTTGAGATAGAATTTAATTACGATACATCTGTTGCCGTTTATTATACTAAGTAGTTTAGGAGGCAACAGATGTACCTTTTGAATATGATGACCAAATGAAAAGTTCACAGCGGGACATTTATTAGTGTATGACGTCAAATAATTAAGTCATAAAATTCTAAATGCTAACAACTTAATGTAAAATTCATATGAAGAAGTGAAACAGGATAAAAAATATCTTGTACGTAAATATGCTTTTTTCATTAATATTAAACTGTACAGAATATAATTTTAGGATAGACTATTCATAACATTACACAAGTATGTTTACGTAGTGGAAAGTAAAAGTATGTAGTAGCCATAGAATGTGCTTACTTACGTATCATGCATATATATAAACAAAATAAAAAAATGCCTCTTCATTGGGTGTATTTTTTCTTAGTTCTTTTTTATCTGTTTGTATACTGGATTTTTGTAATTTCAGTTATTGATAAAGAAAACACATTTAAATATAATTTTTATAATATTTTTTTTAATACATAGGTATAACGAACACATATGTCATAGGTATGTTTAGACGCGTGTATTTTGTTCTTTATTTCCGATATGATAAGGGACAGAGAGGAGAAATGGACAATAAATAGTCTCAGAGTGGTATCCAAGATATGGAAAAAGAACCAATGGGCAGCAGACAAAAGGCTGGGAAGATGACCTCAGAAGAGTTCCAGGCAAAAGATTGATAGAATTAGCGAGAGATAGAGCGGCATGGAAATCGTTGGGGCAGGGCCTTTGTCGAAGAATAAACTGTCAATTGTACAAAATAAATAAAACGAATTAATCAATGATGATTAATGGTAAACAGTAATAAAAGCTCTATGTGGATAGTCAAAAGTTTTACTTAGCTAAGATCCGCGACAGTAAAACTTTTGACTAAGCTAAGTAAGAAAAGCTAAGTAAAACTTTTGACTATCCACATAGTGATGGATTTCCGCAAAGTAAGGCCTGACTCCATTAGTAATAAAAGCTCTATTTACTTTATCTGTCCACAAAAGGTCGGCAACGTATTTATGACGTCCCGAGCGTTGCGGATGGCTATGGCCGACGATGATCACTTACCATCAGCTACCAACACATGCTCTTTTGCCTGCTTTGTTATAGAAAAATACAATTGGAATAAAACATTTATTTTAAAAACCATATAAATAAGATGTTTCTATTATACGTTTCTATAATTATATTATTGTATTATATTCTTCTATTTCTACGCGCATACAAAAGGTACTAAAATATTATGTATAGTGTACGCTTCTAAGATTTTTCAAAAAGTATCTTCAAATTTAATTTAATTTTAATAGAAGATAAACACACACAAGTTTGAGTGAGTATACGGAAGGTTAAATCGAATAAAAATCATAATTAAAAGTTGTAATGGTAATCAGGAACCTGAAGGAAAATGGTAACCAGGAATCCTGCATATTTTATTTCAAAGATGACATTAGAGTGATATAAAAAATTTTAAATTTTCTCGTGAGAACTTCAAATGTTTCCTAAGTATATTGACCGTAGCATTATACTGAGGCGAGTGATAGAGGACGAAATGGAAGAAAATTGAAAGCATAATAAATATATGGTGATGGCAAAGAAAACAAATATACAAAGATAAGCTGGAGGCTTAATAGTGGTAGAGCCATGCTACAGACGAATATTTCATCAAGAATACCATAATATTTGTCTGTATGTTATATTTGCCCGCTCGCCCGGGCAAATACAACACTCCCGCAGAAAACCGGCGTCTGAGTGTTAGCTTACCTACCGCACTTTGTACGATGAGCGGCCGAGTTCCAGAGGCCCTCCCCCTCCCATTCCTTCTCCCATTCCCACTCCCATAATGATGCATTCCTTAAAGGTCGGTAACGATTCCGCCCTGCCTATGGCGCTGCGGAAGTCTATGGGCGACTATGATTGCTTTTCATCAGGTGACACGCCTGCTCGTTTGCCTTTCTATCCTATAAAAAAAAGAATAGAGTGAAGAGGTGCTGGGAATTATGAGAGAACGAGAGAAGTAAACAAAACGAGTGGAGAAATAAATGAAAAGCAAAAACCTAATAGATATGACGATCTCTTAGTTACAATAATAAGATATGTGGATCAAGAAAACGTTTTGTAGATCAAATTAACATAAAGCTAACGTAAGTTGTACAAACAATTCAAGACAGTTTCAGGGGGAATAAAAGAGTTAAGCTTCTTTTACAAATAAGAACCTAGTTTAAAAGACAAAAAGAAAATATAGCGTTACTGATTTTCTAAATATCATCTATTTTCTAATAGTAATCCCTCAGTGTCACGTCAGCTATTTCCGATGCACGTACTAGATGATTTGTTTCGTTTGGATAGGTAGCGCTATTTAGAAGAGGCCCATGTTCAGCAGTAGCTGATAATGATATTATAGTAGGTAATGATGATTATGATGCTAACACTTTATTAGCTTTCTCTAAAGGAAAACAGTTTTTTATGTCACACACAGACACTTTAACTTCTGTCTGCGTATTGATATTACAAGGGATAACTATTATCTTTTAAATTGCACAATAACGACTCGTCACACCGGTAGACTATTCAAGACGACTCCAGCGAGTGTGAGTGTGCCTTCGGTCAATGACTCAACCGCGACCAGTGAGATTCCTCACGCCCCACCATTGACAGCGGGCGGGTAGACGAGTCAAACAAGTTGATCGATATCTTGCGTCGACTCACGAATTGTGGCATAATTTGGTGCACCTGTCAGTATCCTATCCTACTAATACTATAAATGCGAAAGTTTGTGAGTATGGATGTATTTTTGTTACTCTTTCACGAAAAAACTACTGAACGGATTTGAATGAAACATAAAGGAATCATCATTACAAATTACAATCATTACAAATTGTGGCCTAAATGGAATAACATATAGGCCACAATTTGTAATGATTTTATGTAATTTTGGTCGTAATATAATATTGCGCTATCTTGGCGTTGCCTAAACCATTGGAGTTACATAAAGATAATGTATCGTAGAATTGTTTGTCTTGAATAGTTCTAAATAAAAGTACGCGACAGCATATATCTAACTTTTATATGGAAGCCACTATGACTAAAATTGTGAACCATAAATTAAGTAAAAAAAATATATTTATTTAAAATGATTTGTCACGAAACTTAATGTGGCAGACAAAATTCCACGCGAGCGAAGCCGCGGGCAAAGGCTAGTCTTATATAAATTAGCTTCCCATTAATTGAATGACTCTTCATTTATTCTTTACTTTTTGACACTTGATTTCGTCTATTTCCTTCTTCCCCTTCCAATATTTACAACCTTGCCTTAGAGTAGGTAACGCTAACAAATAAAAATGTCCCTTTTGTTACAGATGTTCATGAGGAAGGTAATTATTTACTATCAGGTGCTCTTTGAGAAAAGCTATCTCTATAAAAGTAGCCACTTTCAACGGTATTTCTAAACTGATGCTACATGAAACCTTGAAAAAAAAGCCAATTCATATATCAAGGGCCGGCAACGCATTTGTAATGCTTATGGTGTTGGAGACGTCTATGGGCAGCTTTAATTGCTTTCCATCAGGCGACACGCTTTCTCGTTTGTCTCCAAATCTCATTATAAAATAGAATACACTAACAAATACATTACATTTCTTTCTATATATGTTTGAGGTTTACACTACCAATTGGATTCGGTAAGTCGCGCTACGATTGAGTTCTAGATTTTTATCTTATTTTCAGGACAGAACAAAGTCAGCTGAAACAAATGGGCCCGCCATATGTATTTATATAGCAAGCTCTTTTAAATTATGAAAAGGTTGACACGAAGGAAAGAGAAGGAAATTAGGAAATGTAGATTGATTTATTATTAAGTATTCAAAATTATACATATACACTATCGATTAAACTTTTAATATGCAGTATTGCAGTAGTTCCAATAGCTAGGACGCATTTAAAATTCCTTATGAACGGCTGTCGATCCTGCAATCATAGGCCGGCGACCCGACGCCGCTCGATAATACCATTAGCTTTGTTTGCTTTGTTTAACACTTAAAAATATGAATGAAATCTCCTTTGGCTTCTTCAATGCAATCAAGATATATTTAACCATAAAGGGAACCAAGAATGACAAATATATGTAATTATAATGAAGTGCAAATTTACTACTCAAGATTACTCGAGCGAAATTACTTTATGTAACATACTTATGTACAATATAATATAATATAATACATTTAATAATACCCACCCACTGGCACAGAAAACTCTAGTGTGAAAAGACTATTTGAAATTTTGTTAAATGTGCGAAATAAGAAAAAAACTAAATAAAAAAATTAAGATATTGTTTCTTTATCTTACGCATCTTCCTATATATATGTATGTCTACAATTTACTGAAATATTTTTAAGTATAGATTGACAGTATAGATCTTATAAGATACATAGATCGGGGGATCTGGACCCAATAAAAATCTACTTTTACTGGGCCTTTGAGGAGTTGTTCAGTAGGTACACTACCACAAAGGTTTCTGAAATAGTACATCTACGATAGGTGGCACGCGTGAATGCATAAATAATGACACTTCAGTGCGTGGGTGAAATAAGTAACGAAATTCTTTCAATTACCTTTCTTCTAAGATAGCAGCAACGAGCGAAGAATAAACTAGTATATTAATAAGAAAATACATACAGTATTATATAATATGTAATACTTCCATGACTCCTGTGGTGACGCGGTTGTCCATGGGCGGCGTTGATTGCTTGCTCGTTTGCCCTCCTATCCCATAAAACAAAAAAAAAGGTGTCTCCCTTTCCAACGAATGCACAGTGAGAAATAATATCCGGTATAAAATGGTTTCCAGCTTAACCAGACTCGTTACAAATGTGTCTACAAATCGGAAAATACCGAATTCAGCGGTACGTGATAAATTGAACCTACATCGGTTCAGAAAATATTTTTTGTAAGAGGGTATTGTGAGGTCACTATTATTTTACAAACTCTAACACATTTATTTACATCTAAAATAACAAATAAAATAAAAACATATTTTATTTGTTATTTTAGGAGTAACTTGAAATTATTGTTTTATCTCCTTAAATTTTGTAACGACGACCTAGTTGACGCGGTTGGAAAACTTGCGCTTACGAAATACGGGTTCGATTTCTGCACTGGAATAAATATATGTTTGGCCTGCAGCTTCCAAACCCAAATGTTTGATCATTACCTCTTATACAAGCATGGTGAGTTAATATCAACTCATCCAGAAATTGCAGACCCGTGCCCAGCTGTGGGAAGTATGAGGTTATAATACTAGGTTATAATAAAATAGGAAACTAACATTTTACTATTGTATATAGGGAATAGAGAAACACCAAAAAAGATTTGGCTTTATCACATTATCTGACACTTAATAAAGGGCTGCGTGACAAATGACAGGCTTTCATGGACGTCAAGTATAAGGGACACCCTATACATCAAGTCGATTCGTGTAAGAATATAAAACCCGTTTCACACTTGGGTGGGTATAGATTTCACGAATGTATTTACCGTTGCTTGAAGCAGTGGCAGATAAAAGACTTTCGATCTCCTAAACAGTTAGTCTGACGTCGAATCAACGTGTATAGTAATCATAATCAAAAATTCTCATCCCTTAACTACATAAAATATCAGTTGCTTTATTATTACTTAAGTTGTTAAGAATCATGACGATAAAAGCAAGACAAAATTAGGAATGGACGATCCATTCCTCGTTTGCTTTTAGCAACATTTTCTTGGAATGTACAGAACATGAACGTTATAAGCAATGTAATGTGCCTTATTTGTATTTATGTTTTATAAATTCGTGCACATAACTGCATTGGAACAAGAAAAAAACAAAAAACGGGATACTACGGAGTTCCGTTCGCAGTTTCTTATCCGTCCAGGTGAACCTTATTACTTTAGTTCATCTGTGGCAGGAATAGCTCCTATCCTTCCATCGACCACGCGTTGGTTCAATGAATTTTTTTATACAATCACTATATAGCGGTGAACAATACTTTTAGTCTTACTCTCTTACTGCAGACTATCCGTTTTTTACATGAAAATCTATTAATTAGAAGTAGATCTTTTGCTAAAGTGTTCACAGATTACATTTTCATATTAGAAATTTAATAAAATAAGAAAATGTAATAAAGTTTCGGGTCTGGCAGACACCGTCCTGCCGTGAAAATAAAAAAACTTAGAACCAATTATAGCATCACCTATAGGTTTCAATTGTGAATCTGTGAATCATCCAATGACCTACTCGCACAGAGACAAAATTTCATCAAAATCGATCTAGCCGTTTAGGAACAACGGCTGACAAACACACGTACAGAAGAATTATATATGAATATATATGTAAAGATTACTTTTATTATTAGTTAATGAATTATTAATATATTTAACATTATATCATTATGTATAGACAAACTTTGAGAGCCACTGGACACTTTCCTTTTATTTGTATTTAGTTTCTGTACTGTGTATACTTACGTATGTACTTTCTTCTACTTAGTAAGGTAAATAATGAAGGACGTCAAGATACATATTAACTTTCATAGACACGTGTTAAGTTTGTTGTTCCGAGGGGAAACGTGACAATGTTTCGTTTAGTTTAGTTAGAGCCCGTACGTGACGTTTTTTTGTAACTAGAGGTTGTATTTCTGACGTAATTTCATTTGAGAAAAAGTTGCCTTGAACTTTTTAGATTCAAATTTCCGCAAATCATCGTCATCATTATCGGCCTCCCTTGAAATTGAAAGATGTTGCCAAAATCCCACCTTTTGCCGGTGGATTGAGGATTACGGATTGATCTTTATTACTCTGGTACACGCTATTTTCCATTTACTACTTTAGTATATCTACTCTTACAACACCCATCTAAAAAATAGCGTGGCTCTATTCATTAAAAGTTACATTTAATGAATAGAGCCACGCTACTTTTATTATAATATATAAATTTCATTCCTTGAAGTCTTACAAACATAAAAGCGGCAACATGCAATAGAATTTGTTATAGCTAGATATGAGCTCAAATTACCATTCAAATACGTATAGGTAATTCCATGACCACAAATTAGTGATAAAAGCTGTTACAAAGCGGAACAAAATCGATGTTTCCGAATAATGATCATAGTTAAAATGTGTAGTTACTTCTTTACTTAGGTTTTACCATTTACCTCAGTCAGTTTATTGTGAGAAAATGGTTTTTATCCTCCCATGGGCTGTGAAGGTCAGATACTAGTGGCTTTATATGAAAACTTTAATCTCAAGGGTCAACTAACTGACCTTGTTAGAAACACTATAACGTTAGACAAAAACAAGAGAACTTACTTACTTAATTTTTTGCACGTTAATAAAGCCTGCCATTTAAGACCGGAAAGAATTCTTCCAGTTGAATAAATGAACACAACTATCGCATCTTATTCTCGATCTGCTGGACATAGGCCTCCCCCATGATGTGCCACGTAGCCTGACCTTTGGCTTCACGCATCCAGTTTCTGCCAGTAGCCATGCGCAGATCGTCGCACCATCTAGCCGGGCGGCGTCCTAGACTACGTTTGCCGACACGCGGTCTCCACTCCAACACTCGTTTGCTCCAACGATTGTCGGATTTTAGTTTTCTAATTCGAAAGGCTATGTCGGTGACTTTAGTTCTATGGCGGATTTGTTCATTTCAAATCATATTTACCAAAAAAACTCCGAGCATAGCGCTCTCCATAGCTCTATGAGCGACTCTGAGCTTGTGAAGCAGACGAACTGTCAGCGTCCACGTTTCAGCGCCGTGAGAGAGTACAGGTAGGCACACTAGTCAAAGACTTTCGTCTTCAGGCTATGTGTTATTCAAACCAACAATTTATAAACTTTTTGTATGCGGTTATGATTGAAAATAATTTTTAAGCAGTTGTTAATTTTCTTATTTTTCGTCGTTTTGTATCAAAGTTAACTTTCCGTTTGGAAAATATAACGTGAAAAATATAGAATAAAATGTAAAGGATCTGTGCTTTCGAGAATAATATACCACGGAGACATAACAAGGAGAACGTCCACTTGCAACTGCGCCGTGGATTTGATACGTGCTGCAGCTTTGGTGGAGTGGTCACTCGAGTCATGAAAACCTGCATTATAGTCACGTCCCCCTATTGTCGAGCTCGCAATATCTACGAAATGCTTACATATTTTAAAATTCATACTCTACCCTATATATTCCTTAAAATGTAGAAATGTACAAAGATATCGTTTTTATTGTTTCACTAGCTTTATTTTGTAAAATATAAGTTTTCACTTATCTCTTTTCTACAGTTGAATAGTCTTTTAATATATAAGTTCTTAATATTTTTAATTATTCATCAAATGACAATATCATAATGGGTAATGTTTACGTTAAAGATAAAAAAGAAACATTGCAGTAGTTTGTAGCTTTTTTTGCCTGCAGTAGTGCAGTTTCCGATAGGCTCGAACAATTATCTATACGAAGAGAGATGTGTCATCCCTCTGCGTTTTATATCAAATCTAAATATTATAGCGAATGTTCTAAGAAATTGTTTATTCTCCTACAAGCCGTACAATTCCACCATCGGACTACATGGCGTAAAATTAAGTTTCATGCCCGCCACCTGGATGGTTGGCACCGCTGTGCGATTAAGTCGCATTTTTTTTCCCTGAATAAGTACTAAATTGGGGTATTCAAGTGACTTTGATCTACATACGAAAGACCGACAACACAGTTGTGACGCCTCCGAAGTTGATGATGTGAATGGTCGGTGGTTATCACTTACTGTTAGATAACCCGAATGCTCATTTGCCTGCTCAGGAAGGAAAAAATGTCCTGAAAAGAATATGGGTGGGATTGAAGGCTTTCCATTAGATGACACGTTACAAATTGGAGAGGCATATGCTCAGCAGTGGGCAAACACATGCTAAAGAAGAGAGAAAGATGACACGCTTGCTCGTTTGCCTTCCTATACCGTAAAAAAAAGAAATTTTCTTTTAATCTTTTTAAGCTTATCTTTTTTAACCTTATTTTCACTGCAGCTCAAAAGGATTTTTAAGTAAAGTTCCCATTTACTGTCTTTCCAATATTTTTGGAAATAATGTAAAATACTAGCTTGGAGTTCATTAATGAATTTAAAGAGCTTTCGAAAATTGTACGACATTCTCTACTACAGTACAGTCTACTACATTTGAGACTGCTTTGTGTTGAGGCGAAACACGTGTCTCGAAAATTACACACGAATTTGTTTTTCACATGATAATTACTGTATTTCAATCTAAATAATGGATTTCCGCGAAGTAACGCATGACTTCTTTAGCAGTGTTTAATTTTTTTTGATAATATAAAAGGTAATCTTATTTATTAAAGCTCATTTGTAAGTTATTAAGTTACAGGTATAATAGAAACCGGTTTATAAACGGAATCGGTGAAAGCGGATATTGGGAGGACGGTACTGTTAAGTGGCGCCGTAAATCTTATGATCATCGTATCCTTTTCATGAACATTCTCGAACGTTGTCATGTAAAATGGATCCATAATTTTTTGTGAATTACGAATCCAAATTATCGTTCCTTTTTATGGCGACCTATAAGCGTGTTAAACTTTTGTTCAAATATCGGTTTTCTGCGAAAGTATGGTACACCCACGGAATAACCTACCCATTCATACCACAAAAAAATTGTCATTTAAAAAAGAAAGATTTCTGTTTGCGATGTAGTTCTATCACATATTTGTATGGTAGAAGATGGCAAACGTAAAACGCGACATTAACAAAAAATAAACGACATTTATAACACCAAATTAGTCGTAAACAGATATCAAAAACATAAAATTAGTTTTGTATTGACCACTCTAGAAAAAGAAAAAATATTTCACATTTTTTCAACAATCACTAGCAGAAGTTTTAACTATTGATACACAAAGTTTTGATAAATAAAAGTATACATTTCTTAGTTAAAAAAATGAAGAATTTAAATTTTGTTAAAAAGGTTGAATTATTATGCTTTTAAAAAAATTACACACTCGAAACACTTACAAAAAGTTAAATTAAAATAAATAGAACTCTGTATTCTCCCTCTCAATATTTTATCAGTAATCAATGCATTCACCCCAAAAGTTCAACAACCGGCATGTCGTTAAGTTTCGGGGAGGGTAAAAGCGCATTAAGTTACTTCCAAACTTTTACAGCCTAAATCATTATTAGGGGAGGGGTAGGACATGATGTACAAAAAAATAAACGATACACCCAAAGCTTAAAAAGTCAATAGTTCTATATCAAGTTCTTGATATAGAACTATTGACTATAACGCTTATTTTCTAACTATTGACTATACAAAACATTTCTATAATATTCCGTATAGTCCGTTTCACACTAAAAGCCCGTATTTTAGTATACGTACAGAACTTGAATTTTTTTCAAGTTCGGCATAAAGTTTTATTAGAAAAGCTTTGAATTCTTTTTACATAGTCTTTACATTGTCTTCTTTATTTTAGTGAAAGTCTCATCAAAGTTGGTTTAGCATTTTCTAAGTTAAGCCTGGAGAGACAACAATTTTAAAAAGGATTTTTTAACAATAGAAATCATGGAATTAAGCAAATTAATTAAGTTACAAATTATTTAATATGATTCGCCCTGATTGAGTTATTTGGATGTTCATTATGATAAAACCTATATATTTCCTGCCAATAATTTACTGCTGTTGCTAAATCGGAAAGAGATCATGATGTGCTATTAACTAAAAATTGCTGTTAAAATCGACATATTTATTTACGTCATTTAAATAAATATGTTTTGTTTTGTTATTACAAAAATGAATTATGACCTATATCCTAAATCTATATAGTCACATTTTTTGTCTTCCAAATTTAAATTATGCTTTAAAAGTATATTGGATTGTTGTCAAATATTATAATGTCCTTCTGTTTTTTTTACACATATGTTTAAACTTTATTTAAGTCTTCACTTTCTTTCTAGGCTATTTATTTCATATTTTTAAATGAATGTGTCATATATCATCACCAAAAATAGCCTGCGGCCGTCCATGGCTAGATAAGAGCGGAATGCTCCTGTCTAGCCATGCCAAGACGCGCCACTTAGTACCCTCATCGGTTTCTTCGCAACCTGTCTCTGCTAGCCGCCCCGCAGATCATTGCCACATTAAGCCGTGGAGCGGTTCCATGTGTGATATATTTTACTATTTTTATTACATTACAGGTTATAGTAATTATTCTTCTTTGATATTTTATGTCGTAATACCCATGCGTATTAAGTAAGCAATTTTTTTTTATATAAATCAATTAGATAATTAAGTACCTTTAAAATATATAGGTAACTAAGTTTATTATCGAAGTTTTCAATTTGAGTTTTAGGGTCAATAAAATACATATGTTCAAAATTATTTCAAGGCACTTACGTCCTTTTAAAATTTTTGTAGAGTGGGACGGTAGCCCATCGCTTGTTGTACCCCGCCGCACCCGCACAGCGCTCGCTTTAGTTGCCTCCCACTCGTTGGGAGAGGTGTATGTGTTTTTGATGCTGATAAGTTGGCAATTCTGCGACTCGTTTTGTTTTTCGTCAAGTTAACTTTTTGTTTGCAAGTGATGGATAATTATTATGCTTTTATGTCGTGATTTGTGCTACAGAAATTACTAAAAAAGTGTATTTTTGTGTTCCGTGTTGCAGCTAGCGTCTTTTTAGTGACCAAAGTACGGATGTGTTGAAGAATGTGTTTTGCATATAAACAAGGATATGTCCACGAGAACTAAGTTATGGACGCTTGTGGATGCATATGTTAATCCAGAGATATTGGCTACGACTTTATAATATATGTAAGTAAAGTTTTACATTTTATAATGTTGTTCGTAGTTTGCGATTCATGTTTGTGTTATGGATATAGAGCCGCTTTCTAGTAGACTCTATATGAGAGCATGTCGACAAGTTTGTTAAACGTGAATATTTTTTTAGTTAAACTACTAGACAAAATATACTTTACTCTAAAAGTATAATTTTTAAGTTTCTAATAATATAGTTTTTAGTTTCATTGTAAATTTTATAGTCTATAGTATTTTTATGAGTTATTTCAATAAATGTTAAGAAGTTTTGATACTAAAGTTAATTCTCAAGGATATATAAAATAAAAAATGATTATTAAATAATAGTAGTAACTATTATTAAATAATAGTAAATAATAGTTATTGTTGTAGATTCGAGAAAATGCTAGATAAGCGCTTTTTCGACAAGTTTTTAAGTATCGCGTTGGTATCTTTTATATTGCTAAATAAAGCTGTAGACAGTAGCGTAGATCTAAGTGGTTTTTCTTTGGTATTTGGGTTTTTAGTAAACAGCTTCATAATAGCCTTGAATATATTAATCATTTTTTTATTCTTTTTCCGAAATATTTGTTTTTTTATATTTTTACTTTGTAATACGTAAGACATTTCGGGTCGGTCGTATTAGAATTTGTTTTTTTTTCTTATTACATTTAACAAAGACGAGCAATGAGAAAATTTTAGGTTTTTCTATTCATGTAAAAAAGGTGGTAAACGCCGACCATGGATATTATGCAATACCAGAAGCTTTGCATATGCATGCATGCATATGCATTGCCTGCTTTTTGGAAATACGTACGATATTAGTTGGGGTTTGTGGAACGTGTCGAAGAAGGAAGACGGGAATGGGGGTTGGATTTCCGATTCTTAAAGTTCAGACTCAAGTGCTGTAGTAAAAGTAGGAATATCTACTAATCAAAACTCAAACTTCTATTTGAGGACGTGGTACTTTCTAGAACGAACCGGCCTACTCATACCGCAGATGTCACAAAGTTGTGACGTTCTGAAATTTTTATCGATATTTGATCAGAGTGGCTCCACCACATAATTTGTTACATAAATTTAATATTTATATTTTTAATTACGCACTTTTGTTGCATTATTCCATAAAAAATTATGAACTTTCTCTTTATTTCATAAAAAAAATATTTTTATTTCTTAAAAAAAAGTATTTGACATGTGTTAAACAATTTGCATTAAAACAGAGAGAAACCTGTAGTATGGATGACAAAAGTCATAATCCTTTTGAAACTAACCCTCATTTGAATAATAAATGTCAGCAATTTGTAAGAACACTTTGCAAAGAGATAAGATCAGGTGCAAGGTTTAGCACCTGCTTAAAGGTGCGGTACCTTAGCTTGAGAATACCTAAGTGTCTTTTAGGTATTTAGTTTTAGCAAATTTGAATTCTATATCAACTTATCACTGGCAATCCACTAATGGGTATAGGTTACTCAGCTAACCATTTTTTTTTTTAATTTTCTTTATGGGAGAGGAAGGCAAACGAGCAGGCGTTTCACCTGATGACCAACGTCGCCCATAGACATCCGCATCGCTATAGGCAGTACGGGAGCGTTGCTGACCTTTAAAGAGTGTCATTATGGGAGGGGGAAGGGTGGGGGAGGGTGTTGGGCCTTCGAAAATGTTAATGCTGGTAGTAATATAATTTTTATTTCACTTTCAAAGTACGTATCGCGTGCTGTTATTATTATTTAGTTATAGAAAAATTAATTGACTACGTGAACTTTATTTCATTAGTATTAAATTGGAAATGCTTGATCATTATCAAATACCGCGTTCTCACCTTTGTATTGCGTGTACTGACCTATCAAGTTTACGTCATGAGGTAGTCCAACACTGCGGCAATTTCTGTATATTTCTCGTTTAAGCTATGTGTTTATGACCGTTTGCTTTCAAACTGGGAGATATATTTATTTTTCAATTAATAAAAAAAAATATTTTCTTTGTATGCTTCCTTAGGTTTTTATAAATAAATCCCTACTACCAACATACTTTTAAGGATGCACGTACATTTTACTTTGTAAGCATTTCAAACTACCATAACATCCAATCTTGGATGTTTATATAACAATTTACCTCCGCTTCAATGCCGTACGTACAATAGGATATACGAATGTTTATCCTCGCAGCAGGTACATGTGTTGACAAATAAAATGCACTTTACCATGAAGAAAAGATTAATTATTATAATATTTTGCATACGGTGGTTTTGGTCCTTCAAACCGTATAACTGAATCAGCTACTTTTAATTTGACTTTTAATGTAGATTCTATGACAAGAAATTTCTCCGTTATGTTATATATATATATATATATATATATATATATATATATATATATATATATATATATATATATATATATATATATATATTATTTGTCATTTCTCACTTTATGACATTTTGTGAACAATGTTAAGATTTTTTTGTGTTACCAAAGTTCTTGATCACCTCTCCAAATAATTAAATGACTGTATGTTGTCGTCAGCTAGCATCTCATAGTTTATATCAATAGCTTTATTGTGATTAGAAAATAAACCTGTGACGCTAGGTTTTAATCGCTCTCCTATACAATTAGGATATTACCTGCCTTACTATTCCTTCCTTAAACTTAAAATACTAAGAATCCGCTAAAAACCGCCGTCAATAATCAAAGAATAAATACAACCTTCTTCTTGCTTGTCCTAGTAGATTCGAATCCAAGATAATTGCGAAACCCGTTGTCACTTTAAGTCATATATCAGATATTCTGCATAGAGCGTTGTACCTGCCTTGCATACAAGCTTCTAATTAAAGCTACGGAATAGGAGAACGGACAAATTGCGTTATCATACCGACTTCAATAAGAGTGAATGCCGAATAGTTATTATATACAAAATTGTAAGTTTATAGAATTCTACTATTAATTGTTATATCTCATAATATCGTATGTAAACAATCGATTAGCTTTAGTAACAAAGCTTTTCAGCCTGATACGCTGAGGAGTCTAGGTTTAAATTTCGTTTAAAACTCTAACTATATAAACACATTTTAATGTATCTATTAGAGATCCATTAGAGATTGCAAATTGGTTTTTATTACTCAGGAAGATATTACTTTCTATCTACTGGTATTTATGCCCATTGTCTTCTAGTGCGATACCCACGAGATGAAACAGAATGATCCTTTTCTATTCCGGTTATGACACCACAAAGCGTCCCAATTTTTGAGACAAACCGGTGTTCAACAGTCGCCTATTACCTATGGACTATGGACATATTAACAATATACAAAACACAAAACCCTTTTTGTATTGTTCATGACATAAAGTATTCCCATTATCTTATATGCAAACGAAATGATAAACAAAAATTCTATGGTGAGTATTGTATAGTATTTCCTTAATTAAACCCAGGGTGTCAATAACATTACCTTGTTCAAATAAGTATTACGTTGTTCTCTAAAATAAAAGCGAAAACAATCGTCAAAGCGACCAACGAGTAGTACGTGGAACAAAAAACAAAAAAAAACGGCGTCGTGTTTTAAGCAGTCTACAGACTATTCCGAAATCGAGTACACAACATTGCGTTCGGAGTGCGAAAACAAAAGAGCAGAGTATTATCGACCAAACGCAAAGCGAGAGGGTGGGCGCCACCCTTCATGAGTCACGAAGTAGACCCTTGCACGTAGGTATTGCGGTACCCTCAGTACTCGGTTACGGCATGCACTCTGCGTGTATATTGATCCGGGGTTTTTGACCCTCTTATTGAGCCAACTTTCGCTCGAAACTAAATTCGGAAGATGCAGAATTTTTTACTAATGGAACGGTATTCCTATCGCAAATAAATCCTTGTTACATAATTGTTGAAATTACTAATATTTATTCTAAACCTCGAGTTGTAGTCATGGTGGTCGCGGAAAAGAAGTGGAGATGGGTAGGACATATTGCTCAAATAACCCACGAAAGGTGGACGCACAGATTAGACCTAGAGCATATACTACACCGCTGGGTAGAACAACTACGAGATGGAAAGACGATGCCATCACACACGTCGGACATGATGTCGATAGTTCAAGACCGATAGGAGTGGAAGAAATTAGGAGAGGCCTACGTCTAAAGTTTGACATAAAAAAGGCTGTAAGTTAGAAAGCTTATCGTTAGTAAGATTTTTAAGAACCATAAAAGGTGCTACAAAAAAAGAACAGACCCAAATTAACAACAAATACAGTAAAAAAGGTGACGCAGAATCAAACTTACGACTTACGTGGCTGCAGTGGCAATACGTTCTCACAATGACATTTAGGTCATCATGATTATCAATATAAAAAAAAATACGACCAGTTATGACAAGATAAAATATTTTAAAAATCTAAGACAACGAAAATGAGAAACCTTTAAGAACTTTTTATCGCAAGTATAAATTTTGTTTACTCAAAAAAGTTACATAAATTTACCATAATTATTATTACTTACTGAAAAACTATAAACAAAAGTAAAATTATAAAACTTTTGTTCATTATAATTTCTTTTTGGATTTTAAATTGTTGCAAGTTTCGATAAGTATTTTATACACTTGTATTATTTACAGCTATCCTTTTAAACTCAGCATCAACGTTCAAATTTTTTATATTTGAAGAATATTCTAGTCTCATTGCATATGGAATGCACATTATTATTTTCTTGGAAGTTTTTAGTAATCGTAAATTATTAAAAACCTCTAAGAAAGTTAGAAACCTTTATAAAATGTTCCGATTAAATTATGGTAATGGTTTTATATAACTTGCCATTATTAAAACATTTCATTATTTTTTTAAAATAGCTATCTCATGTTTATTTTTCAGGAAGCATTAAGTTTGTAGAAAAGAAAGTACTAAGTCCGCAGTATGTTACGTTACACATTTGTCGAGTTGCGTGTGTTCGTTAAGTCTGCTCTGTCTCAAACAACAGTCCCCCAAATATAAGAATCAGCGAACCCCATCACAGGGAACTCCCCGTAAATAAGGGTCCGGGGTAAGAGAGGTTTGGCGTTTTAATAATATAACAGTAGTGCTGCATTTTTTTGTTAAACTGATTAAAAAATAGTTTAAACGAATATTATAACAAATTGTAAGTATTCGTTAATAAGTCCAACAACTTTTAAGTCGACCATTTCTAAAGCAAACTTACATAAGCGATATATTATCTAAATCACATCAAATCAACACCGTGATAACCTTATTTAAAGTTAAAAAATATTATTACCCTACTTATATGATACGTTTTTAAAAAACCACAACAACTTTTGATTAAGCTTCATTATAAAATGGAACAAGTTTTAATCATCTTTTAATTTGTGTTTTATACAAATTTTAATTTGTGTTATTTATGATCTTTGCAAACGATTTTCTTTTGATAACCTGTATTTTAATGGTGACTGTAATTTTACTGCATCGTATAAATCCTTATCAACTAAATTGAAAATAAAAATCGGAGTAACATTAACATTTGAATGATTTTATGCATGTAAAAAGAAATAAATTGGCTATCTGCGATTTCCAAATAAAAATCTTTTCCATATGTTAATTCGATCGATATCAGAACTCACAAACTCATTTCAAATAAATATTTGTGTCCTTGTTGTTACAAATAGGGCTACACAGATTTTAATGGGAATATAAAAAATTAGATATATGTATGTATGTACACTTGAGAAACCATGTTCAGGTCTTAACTAAACACAGCTGTTCTAGTTTGCAAACTGAAAGGGCAATGCTCTGGTCATATTAGTCTCGAAATTGACAACGAACTATTGTAGATAGACGATAGGTAATGTTAGAGTGAAGACCGCGTTTGGAAAAATAATATGGGACACCCTTCGGCCAGACGGAGCGAAGATTTGTAGTTTGCAGAAGCTGGACGTGATAATTGATGGAGTCAAACGTTACTTTATGGAAATCCCTTATAAAAATTTGGTAGAGCCACGCTGCAGATGAATACTTTGTCAACAATTCATCTGCAGCGGAAGTACTACACTCCCGCAGAAAAGCGGCGTTTGAGTGGTAGGTTAGCTACCGCGCTTGGTCCGGTGAACGGTTGAGTTCTGGAGTCCCAACCCTTCCCCTTCCTCCCTCCCATAATGACACTTTCCTTAAAGGCCGGCAACGCTTCACTGCCTATGGCACTGCAGATTTCTATAGGCGGCGTTAAATGCTTTCCATCTGGTGATCCGCCTGCACGTTTAGCTTCCTATACCTTAAAAAAGTCCCGCTCAAACTTGCTAAGGTCTGCATATCAAAATATAATATTGTGTGTTTGCGAAGAAGTAAATAGAGAATTTCAAGTCTAGTTCTTGTCGAGAAACGGACGTCAACAAATCCTCAAACACTTCACTATGGTTACTAATGTTGACAGTGTCAAACACACACTACAACTTTTCAATACAAACACAATGGGTTTCTTCTCGACAAGAAGCATCCTCAGGTGTAGTAAACCGTACGAAAGACAACCATGGTGTAATCTGTCAACTGTGTGGGTGCTATTTGTAATGTTGTTGCTCACAAATCTGAAGCTGGATATTATAAAGTTAATCTTAGGGCTAGGCATGCCTTGGCTCTCCCAAGGTATGTCGAGCTTTACGGTGGGTAGGTTGATGACGATTATAGATTAAACAGGTTAGTCAACAGAATAGCAGCGTATGTGTTTTAAAAGCATATCGATTCATTATAAAATTTTATTGCACATGGTGCTACTAAGCACAATAAAATTTCGAAATAAATTCTCCCAATCAACATTTAATGTCTTGTTAAGGTTGGTATCGTTAACTTCATTTAAATATCCATTATTATAAAAATGTACCAAACATCGGAGAAACAATAAAACCAAAACTTTATTACTTGACAAAGCTTAATTCTTCGTTTGTCATTGTTCTGGTCAGCCATGTAACATATCTTTTTTTGAAAATCCCTATAAATACCCTAGACATGTATATAATTTTAGTTATTACGGTCGTTTGTTATACAGCGGGCTTCGTTTAATGGGTCTCTAGCGCATAAAATTCAAAATGTATGTATATAATGTATGTATTGTAACACGCGCCGCCCATGGACATCCGCAATACTAAAGACTGCATTTACGTAGTCTATCTTAGATAATATTTATAATAAGAGAGGAAGACATATTTAATATGGGAATGGGGTACTAAATACGCGGGGAAGAAGGTAATAAAGCAAGGAGAAAGGAATTGTACAGTAGCATGTAATATTTAATGTAGGATGTAAAGAGGGTAATCATATATTGACATCTCAACTATCTAAATATGTTTGTAAAGAAGTTTCCATATTAAAAAAATATTCATTTTACTTAT
Organism: Baronia brevicornis; assembly: GCA_031353405.1. Taxonomy (NCBI): domain Eukaryota; kingdom Metazoa; phylum Arthropoda; class Insecta; order Lepidoptera; family Papilionidae; genus Baronia; species Baronia brevicornis. Next base: position 90,354 of record JASFAT010000212.1, on the reverse strand, counting down.
TCTAATTCTATTTTATATCGTTGTGAATGGAAAAGCTATGGAGATTTGATGTAATATAGCGAAAAACGATACATGTATTGCATGTTCCGGACTCACTTTGTAGCATCCTTCGTCGCGTGAGTAAGGTACATAATCGTCTATATGACGTTACACTCCAAAGCTCACCATTTGACCCATTATCTGATTCAAACGCACAAATATATGTGGGCATGATATGAATATTTATACTCATCTTGGTCAGTTATAAAATCTTTTCATTTTTTACTCTAAAATTAGAGAAAACTTGTCAAAAAGATAAAGCTCGAAGTTTTCTTTTTAATAAAGTTGGTTCGACCAAGGAAATACCATATCTTCAGAGAACATCGGCCGAAAAAGTGGCAAATTTATGTTTTGCAATGTTTCGTACCGTTTCATTTCCCTTTTCCCCGTAAATTATAAATTTTCCACTACCCCAATCATTCACATCTTACCACAAGAGAGAAAATGCATATCTAGTCCCTTGGATAATGCAGATGTCCATGGATGACAGTGATTATTTACAATCAAGTGACATGCTTGCTTGTTTGTATACCTCTTTCATAACAAAAAGATAATTAAAATATAAAGACTTCAATTCGGATAAATTTATTTATCTTAAAATTATGCAATACGAAAGCGGTTACCTAAAATAGTATAATAGATTTTATTTGCTATTACTCATTCATATATTAGAAAAATAATATAAGCTATTAAATTGATTTTTATACAGTGTACTTATAACTTTAATGAGATGTAAATTAATTGTTACAGAATCGAGAAGCGGTGAAATTACAAACATCGTATAATTGAAAGGTAAATGTTTATTCTATATATATTCCTTGCATCCTATGGCAAATTATATGACGCAGCGGTGAAATATTCATCTTGTAAGCCAAGGCTCGAAGCCAGGGTTCGAAACTGCATTAGGATTGGATGAGTTCTAGCCATTTGGGTCGTAATATAAAAATATCCAATTAAATTCACCGTATAATACGTACAATTAATTAATGAAATAAACAACATAATGAGATTTAAATCAAAAAATTATGTACTAGTAATATTGCAGTAGCGATTGTTTATGATACGTGTAGTTTATAAAACTAAAAAAACAACAAATAATTGACTCGTTATATATTTCTAAATGGTTTCCGTTTTGTTTTTCGTGATATAGAATAACAAATTTCAAATGGAAGTTTAGAATACTGCATTTCAATAGTAACAATGAAAAAGCATAGCTTTCTAGAATATATAGTACAAATAATAAATTCACAAGAAAATAGCTCAAAATCAAAGCAACGACGAGAAATTCAAAGAAACGACTTCGAAATTGTCGACATTCAGTGCGTTTTGCACGTGACATTCTCTTGCTGAGACTTCAAATAAATTGCTTTTATGTATGTACTTCTTATATCGTTAGTTTCAGCAATATAAACTAAAATGTGCTATTTAATTATCGAGTTCTGCTAAAAAATAATAATAACTATCGGCGTTTATTATCTAAACATAATTAATTTGAATTTAATTTGCAAATACACCAAAATATATTTTAGTGTATTTTAAACAGTGTTCTTTGTTATCAAATGGTAATTTTACAATGCAATGTAGACAACTTTAAACGTAGATCTAGCAAATATACGGGTTGTTTGTACAAAATATATTTAAAATTCGTACAAAATCCATGTAAAATATTTTTTGTATTTAAACAAATGTTAATTTCAAATGGATTTGAACTCAGAAGTTTGGTTATTTACTATTTTATTAATATGTAAATTATTATCGACTTTTAACATAAACATGCCACTTCATAAGATAAAAGAGAATAACAACTTTGTGGAATAAAAACGATGGAGTTATAAATATAAAATAACATCTTTGATAGCGGCCATTTCTGAATCTTTTAATAAGTCTATTAATATTCTGTCAGCTTAATAAAGCGCTTATTTTGAATTAAAAGTATGTTTCTGGGCTTGACTGCGCACGTCAGTGCGATATGGACATAACACATCAGCCCTTGTTTGAGTTAAGCCATTTCAACATCTCATTTGAATAATTTACATACGGCGCTCGATGGGAGTAATAAAGGCATTAAGGGCTGTGTTTATGTTTCAGAAATTACAATATTGTATACGATAATATGTCTGTCCTTTTTAGTTATTTTTGAGGTATTATTAATGACACTTAAATTCCCAAACATTAATATCATTTTTTTCATTCAATTAATGATAGTTAGAGATATTTTCATAAATGATTCAACATATATTTTTAACCTACATTTATTTACTAAATGTAGGTTTTCTAATTTGTTAAGCTGCTACACAAAAGCTATAAATGTTAGTTTTTGTATATGCATAATGCTTTACATTTTATTTCTTCTAATTTTATCCAAACAAAACTGTTCAAATTGAAAGAATACAATATTTATGATAATAAAACATTATCAAATTCTTTATTTTCTATGTTTATAAATTTACTCTACTTCATAAAAATATAACTAATATTTTTTCATGTTATTCGACTAAAGGCATAAAAGCCATTTCCATATAAACGTTTTTATTTTTGTCGTACGTTTCATTAAACGTACGACAAAAATAACGGTGACGGAATAATGAGATAATCTGTATTATTATCCAATTAGAAATAATATTCTTTTTGAATTAAAATTGCGGATATTAATACATAATACTCTGACATAAAAAAATAAAAATCTTTAATGGCTTCTATTCAGAATATTGACTAAACAAGATACGTCACTGCGTACTTCTATTATATTATTATAAATTTTTTTCACGTTTTTATCGATTATACTGTGTAATTATAGTGAGATTTTTTTTAGTATATTTCAGACAATTAAAGTGAAAAGATTGAATATGTACATAATGGCTTTTTAGATTGAACCGAAAAAGTCAAAACAAATGATGCGAAATATGAAATTATTTTATAACAAGGTAAAGTAAAGGTACTTTGAATTTAATTTCAAGGAAAAAAAGTGATATTTACGATTTTAAGTTGGGTAATTTTACATATATTTCCTTTTAACTTTGATATGAAATTCGACAGCCACAGGTATTTTTCGGCACGCGCCGTGTTTTCAAAATGGCGGAGAGCAGAACGAGACTCTTTACGACTTCCGCGAAAATTATGGCCGTGTTCGTACGTTAAACTTTTACACCCTCCATGGTGGATTCGTGTACGTTGTTGAAATAACAATATTAATACGATGAAGTCTAGTAATTACCATTTTACTATTGTTAGTCGGTTCATCTCTATTGAACTCGTTGAAAGTATGTATCAATATTTTTACTGTATAATATTCCGTAGAAAGACCTCTTTACTCAGTGGTTTAGGTAAGTGACTTCTGAGACATGATTTTGGGTTCAACCCTACCTCCTACATACACTGTAGTGAGATAATCTGTATTAATATCCAATTAGAAATAATATTCTTTTTGAATTAATTTTGCCGAAATTAACACATAATACATTGACATAAAAAATAAAAATCTTTTATTATCTTTTATCTTTTTTTCTATTCAGAATATTGACTAAACAATATAACATATTTGTTAATTTACAAGTTTTTTATACATAAAATAAAATATTAATTTATTATTTTCTTTCTACACCATTAAGGCAGTTTTTAGTGTACTTTATTATTAATAAATTTATTAAATACTGAGGAAATTAGTACGACCATTTAAAAAATTATACCCTTGTTAGTTCTAAGGATTTTACAATTTCGCCTAAAAACTTTTACAGGTTTTAACCAATATATTAAAATATTTAACATATAAATGAAATACTTCTCATATTGTCTTACAAACTAGCGATGGTACAATTTGGCGGTGGAACAGCCATTCGGTGGTATTTGCTCTCTCCATGCACTCATTTATTTCCGACGAAAACGTCTTTTGCCTTTTCCTTATCCCATCATCATGCCATTTAGGCAAAAACTTACACCTTCCATGTCTCTTTACATGTATCCGTGGAAAAAACATAAAATCCTAGTTAACATTTGTTCCTTCGACGGTCTGTGAAAGCTCGTGTTTCTACGTTGTTCGCTTTAGAACTTCCTGATTGGTCAGTTATAGACAATATGATTAAGGAAACCACAGAGATAATATTAGTGGTATCTAAATTACATACATACATATTGTCTCGCCTGTTTCCCGTAGGCAGAGACCACAGATCTTCATCCGTCACGATGGCACACCTTCCCTGCTTCCTCCACACTCATCCAACCTTCTTCTCACATTTATCGTAGCGAAACGGCTCTCCGTTAGTCGCTTCTTGCCCTCGTGGGAATCAGGATGTTACGGGTGGCGAACCACGTCGCCGTCATTTTTAACAAATTAGCTTTATTATAATTCGTCATAGTGAATCCCACGAGCCGCAAGAGAGGATGGAGGTCAGCCCCAGCAAAGCCCCACATGCAATATATTATTTATTATTTTTTTAATATATTTTAAATTACAAAATTATCCACATCAAATTCCAACGGCCATTAGTTTGTGAGTATATAGCATTAATACACGAAGTTATCGCGTCGTCGCCAACAGATCGATTGTATGATTCATTCTGAACGTGGGGTGGTTTCAAATTATCTAAGGGGGAAATATCAGCAGCCTCAGCTACTTGTTTATTACCATGTACGCATCCTTTACTTCAACTTAAAAACAATTATTTTCTATATATATGTTTCTTAATATCAATAAAAGTATTTCTTCAATTCTTAACTTAAAGTAAAATGACATAAGTCCAAACTAAGCAGCACATGATCATAATTATTTTTAGATATGAAAATAAGCAGGATAATATTGCTCCGAAAAAATCTACCACGAGAGCCAAAATATTTTTTAAGATTTCTGAAAAAATTATATCTAATCACCCAAAAACGGTTAGTTTCAATGCTATACAAAATTTTCTATTTGTTGTAGAGCTGTGAGAGTAAGACCATTCGACACAGTATTTTTTATTGCAATAAAAATGTTTTGACATCTATCTATCTAAAAAAGCGAAGATACTGTAAATGACTTACAGTATCTTCGCTTTTTTGTGTCGATACGCACAATATTTATGAGCAAAAAACGAATTTCTTGTACATACATATATTTTTTGCTCTTCACTCTAAACACAATCTGGGATTATATTTATAATTAAACTTAAACCGATAATTTTAGGGATGAGTTTTTTGCCTTTGGAATGAAGAGACCGTGGTAATAAAAATAAAGCGTCGCGCAAGCTGCGTACAACTGAGAACCACGTTTGCTAATCTCTGAAGTTTGATGGATTACTCGAAGTCACTGACCGGTCCGCGATTTCGCATTGATTTTTTTCCTCGTGAAAGAAACATAAAACAAAATGATTAGACCGTCGTTGCGGCTTTTCGTAGACTTTTTATTTATTTTATACCCCTAACTGGTTCGGCTCAATAGCTTTTTATAATGGAAATGTTTCTTACAGTTTTTGTGTTTCGCTTCATTGAATATAGGCCTACATGGAATACCAATTTTCTTAAATAGATTCAATTTACGGAGTACAATAATAAGCACCAGTCAAGCGTTTTTTGTTAACAGCCCATATATGTCCCACTGCTGAGCACGGGCCTCTCCATTTCTGAAGGAACGGACGTTGACCTACCACGCTTGTCCAGTTCGGATTGGCGGGGTTATCAGACTCGGAATAAATATTTGTAATCCATACATATATCTATTCCGATGCGGAGAACGACCCCGCGACCATTGACTCCGCAGGCGGAGAGCCCCGCCACTGAACCAATTGGTCGTCACGAAAAACATACCAAATTGCTGAAGTTTTTAAGAAAGGCCAGGTCAAGAGTACTCTTAACCGGCGGAATTGCATGCGTGTGGAGGAAGCAAGGGAAGTATCCCGAGATCGTAGCAGATGGGATCTGTGGTCTCTGTCTACCCGTACGGGAGACAGGTGTGACGATATGTATGTATTTATTTTGTATGTGATATAAGAGACCAATGATTTCCTCAGATTGAAATTGATACGGTGTTGTCAAACGAACTGACAATATCTGTGATTATACTATGCAGTATAATATTCAACCTTGATTATTCAACCTGAAGTATCAAATTTCGATAAATGAGCTCTATTAATTACAATTTCAAGATTTATGAACGATGAATTATATATATGCGTAAATTTCGTCACTTTGTTGGAAAAATATTTAAACGTTTCATCTTTACCATCCGGATCAGTGGTGAACCAGTACGATACATTTTTCCAGATTTTCTTCCACTTACCTCTACTCTGTTGAACCAGTTACCTTCGGTGTTATTTTTGAACCCATACCACATTGGAACCTTTAAAAACTAATCCTTCACATATTTTGTAGTTCAACAGCTTCTGCAAAGTCTATAGTGTTTTAGATACATATCCATGAGTAGCGTTTATTGTTTCCCATCGGATGACATGGTTGCTCATTTGTCTTCTTACTCCATAAAAACACGTGAAACATATTTGAAATAGTTTGTTGATAATCTAGAATATCGAATGAAACAGTTTTTCCCATCTTCTTCATAAAATGGAATAATACGCTTTACGGTGCATCGCCTTTACAATATGAGGAAAACATACGTAGATCGTCACTCCATCTAAACGGGGGTGTCCCACATTACGTTGGCTAAGACATGTTCCCACTCCAGTACTCTTTGGTTTTCTTTAATCCGCCAGAGCAGGCGTATCCTGATGGAAAGCAAGCAATGCCACCCATAAACATGTGCAGCGCCATAGGCAAAATAGAAGCTTTACTGGTCTTTAAGGAAAGTGTCATTGTGGGAGGGGGGAGGGGGATAGGTCTCCGAAATTCAGCCGCTCACCGCACGAAGCGCCGTAGCTATGCTACTACTCAGACGCCAGTATCCTGCGGGAGTATGGTACTTTCCCGGCCCATTCTTGCTACAGACATATAATATGACATTCTAGGCAAATTATTCGTCTGCGGCGTGGCTCTACCAATAAAAAAACTTAGTAACAATAAACTGTTAAAGTATTTATGCTAGCATTGATGCCGACTGTGACGAAATGTAAACGGTAATATTGTCCTTAAATCCCGTATCTCGGTCCCGTAATTTCGCAAATAACCGTGAACCGCTAACGGAGAGTAATGTTACCGGTACATAATATCAAGTTCCGTGGGAAGAGAGACCATTTGTCTATTGGTGACAATTCGATGCTTAATATAATAGAAAATAGTAGAAACTTTATTTCTTTGTCTATATCTTGCACTTCACATTACTTTAATCCAGCGAACGTATTCTTTCGTTTTATTAATAATCGGAATATTTGTGCTGAATTGACTGCCAACCTTCGCTAGTCGGAGAGACACTGAACGAAGAAGAAGCGAAAGGGAGAAAAATACCATAACCATTTATTTCTTGATGTCTTCAATGTCATTCATCAAAGACCGAAATCAATCGACGCTGGACGTAAATATATATGGATTGATGGATTTGACCATTTTTTCCACGGTGGATAGAATTTGTAAATTGACGACTCCAACGCTAGCCAATTCACGACAGTTATGGTGCCGATAAGGAACTTTGCTTGGAATTTGAGCTATTTTTCATGAAAATGAAAACTTTAAAAACTATAGACGAAGATGAACCTGTGAAACATACAATTTAGTGTATATGCATATATTTAATTGGAACCTCAATATTTCTTTACTCATATTGATCTTTCAACATATTTACAAAATTAATGATGCGAATCTCTATCGTGAAAACAATAAAAATTTATCGATGCTCGTGACTGTTCGAACAAACCGCTTGATAAAATCTCGACCGAACTTCGAGGCAGTGTTTGATGGTGTAATAGCATGTTTAGCGTTTTTATGCGTGTTATAACTAAATTCAAACATTATTAATGACCTGCGCTTTGCTGAGCGGGGATTTTCTTGTACTTGTAATTGCTTGCTAAGTTTTAGGAAAATACGCTATAGACGTCTCAAATTTATGGAAGATTGTCCTAAATGATTTATATTTAATTAACCTATTTTTCACGTAAAATGTCTTTATTATGGTTAAAGAATTCATACTTGGAAAAAATTACAAACTCTTACCTATTAATTATATGTCAGTATGACGCAAACCTTAAATCAGTGGTTCTAGGAGTATAATAACACTATGAAAAGAACTACCCCCTATAATATCGGAGGCCATTAATTATTTTGAATAACTAACGTAACAGGATATACAAGAGGCAGACAGTTGGTACAGTAGTTCATCATTTAGTCGCGTGCTCGATAGAAAATTCCATAGATTGCTGAGGGTGAGGAAATTATGTAACATTATTAACCTGTGGTAATCCAAAGCTGGACCAAGCCCTTCTTCAATGTGTGCCGCCGATAAAGCTATGACAATGGGGCGATAGTAACTATTATGACTTGAGCGAAACCTTATTCATTTTTACGTTATGATGCCAAACTCCCATTCTCACAAGATTGATGCAATCGATAGCTACAGATGAAATCAGAATAAATTAAGTTCATAAATCGTAATAAATGAATTTCATATTTCGTAATAAATAAATTTCATATTTCGTAATAAATGAATTTGCTATTTCGTAATAAATACGCCAAATTGACAACAAAGTTGCAGCAAGAAATGGTTCGCTTTCGTAATCGAGGGTTGGCTTAGACTCTCGATCCCAAAAAAAACATATTGTCGATATGTCTTTGATATGAATCTGTTTGTGTCCATTGGATTTCAAATAAGCACTTAAGTAGTGTTGAATATAAAACCCTGTCTACTAGTCAACTTTTGGGTTAGTAACAAAGATATTGACAAGTAAAAACAAAATTTATGGTTACAAATATATAAAAACCACACATACATATAACATACTCTTGGAAGTAGTATATATATATATATAATCAAAAATTACAATTAACTGTAATTACCATTTTTAATTAAATTATATTACCAAACGAAATTCGGAGACTCAAATAATAATTAAATTACGGTATAATGCCTTATGTTTAGCCACAGTTGGCCTAAAACCGCCGGTTCGGCGTGCGATATCAAAAACTTTTTACATAGAACTTTACACAAAGTCGTCTGAGTTACACTGAGGCGTCTTTATTGCTACAGATATGCATGCCTTCTGTATAATGTGTTCCAGCCGATGCCTTGTTCTTTATGAACAAATATATTAACTACTACTCCATATTATAGTCATGAAACCTTTCGGAACGCCGTAAGCTCGTGATAAAAACATGATTGAAATACGGTAGTTCCTATTCTGCACTTATATTTAGCCACTACCCACGATCTATGTATTTAATTTACATATTATTGTTTCTATTCTTATAATGTAAAAATGTTTTTCATCCACTTAAAGGTTAGGCAGAGAATGCCTCCTGACATTAAATCTGCCTTTTTACTAGAATGTGTACAGGAAGAATAAAAAAATATATGTATCGTCTGTTACTTTTTATTTCGAGTCCCCGCCAATTTGTCTTAGACAAGCGTGATGACGACTGCTTGGCTCAGAGGCGGGGCCCACCGCCCACGGAGTCAATGGTCGCGGGTTTGATTCCCGCATCGAAATAAAAATATGTATGACCTTCAAATATTTATTCAGTCTGGTAACCCCGCCAATCCTTACAGGACAAGCGTGGCGGATTAACATCCGTTCCTTCCTCCAGAAATGGAAAGGCCCGCGCTCAACAGTGGGATAGGCTGTAAAAAAAAGTGTGATGGATTAATGTGTTAAATGAAAATCTTAATTTTAAAATATATTTTTTTACTAATAATATATAATATAATTATATCATATAATATTAGTAAAAAATTATATTTATGAACTAAAATTTTCATTTAACATATCGAAGCGTGATCTTACATTTAACATTATTAAATAATAATGTTAAATGTAAGAAAGAGCGCGCTTCGATATATTCTATGCATATGAAATGTAGAATTCACAATATAATGAATTATTAACATCGTACAGCGGTGTTCCCAGGGCATGGAGTAGTTCCCAGGCATCGAACCGCAACCGCTTGCTCTGCGTTCCTGTGGCTCGATTTTAATATTAATGTGATATTCAACGTTATGTATATGTGATAACAAGTAATTAGTCGCTAACTAACAAGTTACAACGAACAATAAGAGATTAGGTTATCTACACGCCTCGTTCTATGAAACAAATTCAAGTCAAAGATCTCATTTTTTATGTAATACGGTGGCAATGGATGAAGTTAATCAGCGAAATAGACTCTTTTTATGGGATAGGAAAGCAAACGAACAGGCGTGTTACCTGATGGAAATGAATTAACGCCGCCCATAGACTTACGTAGCGCCATAGGCATTAGCATCGCTTCAGGTTGCCGACCTTTAAGGAAAGTGTCATTATGAGAGTGAGAATAGAAGGGGGAGGAGAGGGGGAGGGTGTTGGACCTCCGGAACTTGGCTGCTTACTGTACGAAGCGCGTTAGGTAAACTACCACTCAGACGCTGGTTTTCTACAAGAGTGTGGTCCTTCCCCGGGCGAGCCGGCCCATTCATGCTACAGACAAATATTATGCCATTCTTGGCAAAGTATTTATTTGTCTGTGTGGCTCTTCCACTATTTTAGATTAACTCCTATTTATTACTATTATATATCATATGGTTTCATTATAGAATAGGGCCACCCTATTTCTTCCCGTAGATGGTTGGTGGTTGGTTTGCCAATCATGGGGCTATATATCTGCCAACATTATTGCAATAGCAGCATCGTCCTGAAACCAATACAACCAACCAACCCGAAATCCCTCTTCCGTAGTTTTACCTAGTGTTTTTTGACGACAGAAAACATTTTGTAATGGTACAGCTATAGAAGTGCAAATAGGCCTAAGAAATACCATACACCCCTACAGAATAATAGAACTCTAGTGTTAGCATTTTGCTAATATCGAGTTTCGTAGAACGAATGTTGGAATCCTCGGCCGCTCGATCCCACCACACCTTCCCTGCCTCCTCCAGACTCATTCATCTTTTCATCCACCCTTTTTCTCACATTCATCGTAGCGTAACGGCTCTCCGGTAGTCGCTTCTCGCCCTTGTGGGAATCAGGACGTGACGGGTGGTGAACCACATCACCGTCATTTTTCTTTTGTTATTTATATCCTTACCTTAAGATAGGCAACTAATCTGCAGTGATTTCGTATTGTGGATGTGACCATCAGGTAACCCGTTAGCTGGTCTACCTTTTTCTTCTATAAAATTCTATCGAATAATTCCTATTAAACTGAATAAAGGTTTACTTTATATTAAAGAATTTCTTAAAAGAATAAATTGACTCGAATGCCCTAACTACACATTATACAATAATTTGGGACAATTTAAACGCTGCCGCCTACCTTTTATTAAATTGAGGCAATTTCTTATCGCGTTTATTAACTCCATATAACTAATTTAATTGGACAGGGGTTCTAGGAACCTTATACAAATTAAAATACCTAATGCTAACGAAATGTAGAGAGAAACACTAAAATTATTTTATAATTAATTAAATAGAGGACAATGCAAGGCTATGTCATAAGATAGCCTAAACTATAATATATAAGTATTTAAAACTCAACAAAAATAATTATATTAAAAAAAGTAATTCTAAGAATTTTTTATGTACATATCAAAGAAAAATAAACTATTAATATTTTTATTTATTTGTTTAATAAATTAAATAAAATCTTTACACTCCATATCACTCTAGGATTCACTGTATCATAGATACTATTATATTTAATGCAGTTTTAAATGTCCACTGCATTTACTTACGCATGACAGGCGTGTTAGTAATCAAATAAATGCAGTGTGAGAATAAGATAATCCAGCAAAAGGCATCAACATGGCAGCCCTTACATAAGTTTTTTTTTCAACGGAAGTCTACTAATGATTTGATATGACTATAAAACTTACTGAACACTTCAATTAATTTAATGACAATTGTATTGGGAAAATATAATTTACATCAACTGTCGAATCAATTAAGCTATTATCAATAAATATTATCTCTTAACAATAAATATCTCCAAAACCAAGTACATCTGCTTTGGAATCACCACTAAATCTCAACCTCCCTCGGGATTTGATCTTATTCTACACTCTTGTGATCGTGAAAATCAAGGAAAGGGAAAACATTGTAATTGTGAATACCTCAACTCAGTGCAGTGCATTAAATATTTAGGGGTCCTAATAGATAAAAGACTTAGCTGGGCACCACACATCACATTACTGGCGGGAAAAATTAGACGATTAATAACAGTATTTAAAAATTTGCGTGAAATTGATAATATAAAACTCAGCATCAAAATATATAAAGCCCTATGCCAATCCCTCCTTACGTACTGCATTGTGGCGTGGGGAGGAGCTGCTTCAACCCATATGCTTGAATTAGAGAGAGCACAAAGGGCAATTATAAAAGTAATGCTACACAAGCCTTATCGATACCCCACATATGAATTGTATAAGCAAACAAAACTTTACACAGTCAGACAGGCTATATATACAATCATGCGTGGTGAAATATCATAAGGAAGTCACCTTGCACGCATCAATTCCATCAAGGAGATGTATTATTTATCCTTTACCCACAACTAAAACTAGCTTTGCCCAACGACAATATAATTATTTGGCTCCGTTTATTTATACTAAATTAAATCGCATAGAGAAGACTAATAATCTAAATATCAATTCAATAAAAAAACTCATAAACAAATGGCTATCCAACCTAGCATATAATTCTACAGAATTAATATTAAATAAACATTAGCTTAGTAGGACAAAATAAAATAAAATAAATTCAGACACAGACACATGTAAAAAAAAAATCTTTTTGGTTTGTATAACTTAATAAAGTTTTTTTTTTCAAATTTTAAATTTGCATAGTTATATTAAGTATAGCAAGAAAATAATATATGTAACTCATAAATATGTCACAGAAGGGAACCGTCTGCCGTAGTACAGGGTTCGCCCTAGTTCGGCGGACGGGGAAACAAAAATTGTAAACTTATCAATGAACAATAAATATATATTATTATTATTATTATTATTTATTTATACAATTTGTATTCTCCCCTCTGTGGGGGGCAAAGAAGCACGGGCCGAAGCCAAGTGCGATGCTAATAACTAGTGTTGAGGAACTTTCTTGTAAGACGGCAAGTATTTGATGATTATGACGGTTTTTTGTAATAATAAATATGTTGAAGGGTTAATGTTTAGTGAGCTTAGACTGTTCCAGAGAGTTTTGGGGATGAAACCTGTGCTGGATAAGACGATAGGGATTATTTTTGTGTTTGTTACGTTCCATTGTGTTTTGATTTCTATTGATAACTCTGTGTATTTTGCTATTTTTTCGGAATATGTATGGGTTAAGTTGTGTGTGTTACATATTGCTATATCTATAATGTATACTACTTTATTTTCTTTATCTAACAAAGTTATATCAGGTCTATTATTGTAGATCGTTTTATCTGTGATTATTGTTCTATCCCAATATAGTTTGTATGCTGTATTTTCTAAAACTGCTTCTGGGTTATACTTATAATACGGCACTTTATTTGTAATCAATTTGGTTTGAGATGCTAAAGACTGGTGTATTATGGCGGCGACTTGATCATGGCGGTGTTTGTAATCTGTCTGGGCTATTGCTCTGCATGCACCTGTGATGTGCTGGATGGTCTCTGAGGCACTCTGACAGCGTCTACAGGAATCATTATAGTTGGGTCGGCGGATTATAAATTTTTGATAGTTGGCTGTATCAATGACCTGGTCTTGGATTGCCATCATAAAACCCTCAGTTTCAGGGAAGAGTTCGCCCCGCCGTAGCCATGCGTTCGACGCGTCTTTGTCGACATGTGGCTGGCAGAGATCGGCGCGGTGTCTTCCATGAAGCGATTTCTTTGCCCACATTTCTATTTTGCTTTGAGAGGATGTTATTGCTTCATTATGTTGTGTGTTGGTATCAGATAAGTTAAGTGGTGTCATTTTACTATCTATTGTATTAATAAGTTTATGTAGTTGTGACTGTGTAGATTTGTTGAAAAAATAATTGCGCAGCGATGATATTTGCCTATTGTGGAGGTTCTGAATGTCTATGATGCCTAGTCCCCCTTCCTTACGTGGTAGTGTAAGACGTTGTGTGCATGACTTCGGGTGGTGTTTTCTATGTTTGGTCATGCAAGTGTTAATTATACGTTGAAACTTTTGCAGATCTGTTTTTGTCCAATTTATGATGCCAAAAGAATATGTAAGGATTGGTACAGCGTATGTGTTTATGGCTTTTATAGTGTTTCGCGAATTAAGATAAGTCTTAAGGACTAAGTTCAATCTGTACTTAAACTTTTTGATCAGTTCTGTTTTTGTGTCTTTTTGTTTTGATTGGTGAAAACCGAGATATTTATAGGTTGTGTATTCGTTCATGGGTTCGATTTCTTGTCCATTGTGTAGTGTGTATGTATTAGGTGTTTTTCCTTTATGAATCGATGATATTTTGCATTTATCTACGCCAAACTGCATATGTATATCTTGAGAAAAACTTTGGGTGATATCTGCGAGTCTCATTAATTCTTCGATATTAGATGCATATATTTTTATATCATCCATATACATAAGGTGTGATATCGTGTGGTTGATATGGTTGTGTTTCAGATTGAAACCGAATCTACTATTGTTCAACAAGCATGACAGAGGATTAAGTGCTAAGCAAAACCATAAAGGACTGAGAGCATCTCCTTGAAAGATGCCTCTCTGTATTTTTATCTTATTATTATTATTATTATTATTATTATTGCTCTTTCGATACTATCGATCATAGTCTGTAGTCCGTTATAGGTTCCTGACTTATTTATTAATGCAATTGCACGGTGATAAATCAAGCATTCTGCGAGCTTGGTACAGGTATAAGGACTAGATGTTGATCTTCATTTTCTATGGAACAGGAAGGCAAACGATCAGGCGTGTCGCCTGATGGAAAGGAATCAACACCGCCTATAGAAATCCGCAGCGCCGTAGACAGTGCGGAAGCGTTCCCGAATTTTAAGAAATGTGTCATTATGGGAGTGGGACGGGGAGGGGGAGGGCCCTCCGAAACTCAGCCGCTCACCTGTAGCTAAGCTACCACTCAGAGGATTTTCTAAGGGTCATTTACAGCGTTTACGCTTTTTGCGTCAATACAAAATATTATAAATTTCCACATATGAATATTATGTCAACAATTACGTCACGTTGCTATTTGGAGCGTCCAAAATTATTATTCCCTACACCATTCCTAAAAGTGACGCACAAATTAGCCGTCTAGACAATCATGAATCATCGTTACCTTGAATTCACAGACGCGTTTCTAGAGTGTTGTTACATTTTTCTTTTGTTCTGTTTTCAGTACTATACTATACATATGATACTAATCATACACCTATAGTATCCTATGTAAACAAAGTATAAGAGACTATTAACTGTTCTTCTTTATCGTGGTCATCACTTTTGGTGGTGGCTTCCTTCACAATTCATCGCCTTCCTTAATTACCGTTTTTATATGATCGGTCTTGTCTATTCAATCTTGTCCTACATCACAAATAGTTCTAACGAGACTTCCCTGGTCCAGAAACATACCCAATAAATGTAAGAATGTAATCTTGTATGATAGAGATGCTGCTTGATTCAATCTCCATCTACATGCACATTGTTTCTGGCAGCGACCGTACGCAGTCATCGTTATCTAACTAAGAGCGCCCCACACTATCTTTACCAAGATGTGGAATCTACAGCGACATTCGTCGGCATTATAGTTGTCGATTTTTTCCGACAGACATGATCAACCGACAAAAAAGCTTTTCTAACTAATTACTTTGCACAAGTAATTCCATTATTTTTTTTGTATAAATTTCATTTATACGAAATTAGAAATAGAAAAGAAAATATTGTAGTACATATTAGTTAATAGTTCGACCAATATAACCGGTAGTAATAAAGATAAAACCACGCCAACCTTAGCCATCCAAGAAAATTGAAATTTTAATAAAGTTGCAAATTTTGTGTCTCTTTACTGTCTTCAGGCGCACGCAAAAATGAACTTATCTTAATGAATTTTGATTAAAATTTAGCTACCGAAAACTTTTACCTGATTAATAAACTCAGAGTTGGCAGAGCCAAGGATAATTATTTTCAGTTAGCACGTTTTAAAAAGCGATCTTAAAATGTAAGTAATTGACCCTTGAGGATCGGAATCGGGGAATGAAATATGAGCAATGATAAAGGATAATTACTTACTATTTACTATTTGCGAGCAAATTTATTTCGATACATGATGAAGGAATATGTCTAGACATTGTAATGCACTCTTCGGTACTGAGCTCTTTGAGTCATCATCGTTTTCATCACTTTGCGGTATAACCTTATAACATTATTTACAGCTCATAAATATTCCACTGCTTTCTGTAGGAAAAGATATTACCCACGACATTCGTGGAATGGGCGGTACACTAAGAATAAATATGTATATACTTGTAGGACATACCTATATGTATAAATCCTGATGCGGTATTAAACTCATGATCATTAATTCCGAAAGTTTTACTTCGCCACTGAGGTAAATAGTTCATTCATTTGTGATTTCAGTCATAAATTTAATTAGATATCATTGAAATAAATTATTTATTATATGTAATTGTTATTCATTGACCATATACTTTCGGTGTAATGGATTATCTTATTTAATCAATATAAGCTAACCCTTAGTATATCTTAAACTTAATTCTGCGTTACCCGATTCTTAATAGATATTATTTCATGGAGTTATATCACCGTTGTGAAAACGTTTAATAATTCAAGAGGTATGAGCGCGGGGTTATCTTTGCCGCCATTTAATGAATAATGTATGATTACTTAAATAAAAGTCACAGATATCGAAATGTTTTATCTCGTTTGGAGTTGGATAAAGTTGATATTAAATATCGATCAGTCTTTAAATAAATAAAATGTATTTTTTAATCTTTTTTATGAGATAGAAGGGCAACGAGCAAGCGTGCCGCCTGATGGAAAGCAATCAACGCCACCCATAGACGACCGTGTAACCGTAACAGTCACGGAAGTGTTGCCGGCCTTTTAGGTATGTGTAGGCTTGTTTAATCGTGGTAGAGTCATGATGTTATAAATAGGCCGGCTCGATCGGGGAAGTGTCACACCCCCACAAAATATGAGCATGAAGGGGTAGTATTTTACTGTGTTACCATGTTTCGTATGGTGAGAACAGGAATCCGGAATCTCAATTCTCTTCGTTTCCCTTTGTTTTCTCCTTCTTTTTTATACATTTTAGGACAACAAATAGAAACACAAGACATCATTAACCTAAAATATATAAAGTAAAGAATAACTAATTGCGCCACCAATTACATTATCCCCGTCTTTTTTCCATATATGTATATATAAAATTCTTTCTTTTCCTCTTTGCCTAATTATACTTATTTTTACCTTAAGGTAGGTAACGTATTTGAAGTAGCTTTATTAGTTAGTGCTTCGATCTGGACGCTCAATTCCTTTTTCCTTCCTTTATTCCCTTCTTTCTCTACCATTAAATCTTTTCTCTCCCATAAAGATCCTTCGCTCAACTTAGTATTGTGGATGACTATGGCCGGCGGTAGTCGCTTAGCATGAGACGACCCATTTGTTTGTTAGCTTACCTCTTCAATAAAAAAATAATATTGTAATAGTAATAATGATGTTTTTGGCATCATACGGTGTACAAATATTTAAATCCACCATTAGTAAGATGTCAAATAATAATTGTAACAATTATAAAGTAACACAATTTAAAATTAACGTGTAACAAATGGTGTATTCGTTCAGGGTCATGGGTTCGATCACCGCATTGAAATAAATATATGTATGAATTACAAATATTTATTCCGAATCTGGTAACCCCGCCAATCCGCATTGGACATGCGTGGTGGGTTAACGTCCGTTCCTCCAGAAATGGCGGAGGCCCGTACTCAGCAGTTGGACATATATGGGCTGTTATAAAAAAAATTATTAAATTTAAGAAATATCAACTATTAAACGAAAGTTCCAATTCCATTGTCTACTGACATGATATTTTGAGATTGACACAAACTCCTCAATTGAATAAAACCAGTGGGATGTTGAGACACATTTAAGTTTTCTTTTAAATTCTTTAAGTTATTACGTTAATAAAAACTGTTATTTCATTATTATTATAAGTTAGAACTAAAGCGCATTTCCGTACAGTCTCTAATTTGATGTTTCAACTACTTGAAATGCAATTGCTCGTAACGTCAATAATCCCCACGTTCTAATAATATTCTCTCCCACCCAACTATTGCAAAGCTCTTTGAGAATATAATAAAATATACAAAATACGTTTCCACTTAGTGCGCTTACCGGATTCAAACATAATTTGCGCTTTCCTACCGACAAATGCAAGATCCGGACCGGAACTTACAAATAAAATATAGTGACTTTTTGAGAAATTTACACGCAATAATAAAATAACTGATTAATGGAGTCAGGTGTTACTCTGCGGAAATCCATTACTATGTGGAGAGTCAGAGTTATTTAGCTAAGATTCGCGACGAGAAGCAAACGAAAAAGAAAATTAATAATAGTGTTTCTGAAAGAAGTGGATTCACGGGGAACTTAAACTATATCTTAACGAAACGGTCGTCAGCAACTCTCCACTTCTCAACCACTATCAACGACACCAACACCAAACACACACCACCGTTGTCTTCCGTAGAGTCTGCTATTACTACTAAAATACTTGTGTAAACTTTTCAATAAACATTACAACAAAGTGGTAAGTTTCTAGACAATTGTACAAAAACGAATTTTATGTTAAAATTTCAATTAATTCCACGAGAACAATGCGCTACAAAGTTGTGGTCACGAAACCGAGGCAGCATTGTCAATTCTATTGCTAAAGTTCCAACAGCGTACTTCCTTTTTTGGGGTTTGATTGCAGGACATCTAACTTCCACGTATAATTGAAATTTGTTACTACAAAAGTCTTATATAATTGTTTAATTTTCATTTTAATAGGTTGTATAAGTACCTCCCTATTTATGACGCCTAAATTGGCTCAGTTGCAAACTGACCGGTTTCAAAGTCAAAATGGGCGCGGGTTCAGTTCTCGCAACGGGATAAGTACATTTACGGTTTACGCGTATTCATTTCATGAACGGGTGCTCGACCAATCCGCCTTCGACAAGCGTGGTGGGGTGACGTCCACTCCTCCAAGAATAGGGAGGTAATTAAAGTGGGGTGGGCAATTATAAATTCCGAAAATAAAACTATTCTTCAAAGTCACATTTCAATGACTTAACTACATATAATCATAATCACATTAACACACAGCTTTCCCCTATGGCTTATATATCGTTTTCAGTGTTAAATCGCTACATATATCACGGTTAATTCGGCAGAACGTGACCATTAGTTTGTGAGTGCTTTATATTACCGCACGAAGTTCACGCGTCGCCGAAAACAGATCGATTGTATGATTCATCCGTGTCGCGTGATCAATGTTCCCTCTTATTTTACCGCTGACTTTTGTACCGCACAGTAAAAGTAAATAAAAGTATATGGGAGCAGAAATGTTTAAAACGTATTGAAAAGTGTACAAAAGATTTTACTTTTTTCGAGAAATATAGATTATTTTTTTTTTAGATGTAATTCTTTCAAGTAATAAAACGGTGAACGTGCCCATTGTGCGCAAAATATAAAAACCGTTGCCCAAGTTTCGAAATATTAGAGCGCAGCCACGCACTCGAACGGCTTAGTGTAAACTTTGGTGGTGATCTGTTCGAGATATCATAACATTTATTTCTTTTTAGTGGCACTAAAAATGTCTCTTGAAAAACCTTTCTTTTAAGACGAAAATATCACAGTAGCCAAATAAAAACATGTTTTTTATATGTCTATTTCAGTGATAGATTTTGCTGCCCATTATCCATATATTGGTTATGCATATGATATAATACTATATTTTTAAAATTGTGTACATGTCAGTTAATCATTATACAAAACAAAAAAATTAAATATTATCACGTTTATATATTTATGTGATTTAAATGATTTATTTATATAAAGTTTAATTTTTTACAGATAAGGATTACATAAAAACTTTGTTTCGTAAGAATTTTCCTTGTTCATTTTCTATTTTTATATGTATGTCGGATAATCGAACAATGTTATTTTTAATTAATTCTTTTTGAGATTTCCAATCGGATCATGTCCTAAGCTCCCCTTAAGTCTCTAATTTTCCGATCCATTGAAACATTAACAAAGAAAATAAACACTCCATCAAATCCTCGGCTAAAGTCTTAAGTTGAGCCGATCCCTGTTAACTCGTGTGATTAATCAATGAGGATCTGAGTGTGAAGCTTTCTTTTATCCTGCGCGTATCCAGGTTTATTGTGGATAAAACTTTCTTATTCGGTTAAAAAGATATTTGTTTTCTTTAATTTGACTGAATTTTGTAAAAAATAAATAGGTCTCCTACAAGATGCGCCACATAAACCAATTTTCAGCTAAGCGCATCCAGCCTATAACAGTCATTGTGCGCAAAACGTTACTCCATCTGTCCAGGAACTATAAACCTTAACCTTACTAAAATAATTAGGGAAGCGTATGTCCAGCAGTGAACTCCCGCAGGCTGATGATAACGATGACTGAGTAACTGACTTTTCTCGCTGATTGTTTGAAAATATATTCTTCGATGGTATAAGCTAGTCGACAGCTTTTGTAAACTAGCACAGAACTCCTATCATTGCAAAAAATAAATAAAACGAAGACATATAATTCCTATTTGTTCGCCAAAAAAACTTCTATGGATGTGCTTGCGTCGAGAACCATTTATTAAACTTTCATTTTGTTGATTAATAGCGCTTGTCAAGTCAGTTTACACTTGTACAAATTTGTACAGAAATTTATCCTATTCACTATTTACACTTGCTATTATTATCTTATCATTCAAAGGCAGCTTCAACTAAGGATGTCGCTATTGTTGCCCTTTGTGAATAACACAATGGAGCGATGAGGGCTGTGATCTGTTGGATTTTGACGCTTCGATGTTTTTTCACATTTTGTTCACCTTCAAATACAATACTGAAGCCGCTTTTAATCAGCTCTTAGTAATTTGACGTCATTGAATAATAGTGTTAAGAAGAAATAAAAATTAATAGTATTCTTTTTGTAATAAAACGCCATTCAAGATTCATTTTTTATTTATATATGTGTATTAGAAAAGGAATCAAATATATTAGAAAAACTGACTTTCTTGTTCGTTTATACAGAGCCTATATAAATATGTATAAATGTCAAGGATTCTCCCCCATTTATGGAGGCATGGATTTAACACATCACGGTAAAGTAGTTATGTATTGAACTATACATAAAACATTAATCGATTATATATTATCAATACACACTTCTCCATCGATTATTTCTACCAGTATAGCCAACTCTATAAGCCAAGAAAACATTTTATTATATCGATATGAGAATAGAAGATGCGATAATCGAACCTCAAAGCGAGCAAACCGGCCACAACTCCATTAGCATCATAGCGTACCTACTAATGAGATATCGCAAGCGTAAGGTATATTTTATACCCACTGGCGTCAAGCAGCTGTGCTGACATATTTCAAATTAAACGCATGACAGAAGGGATCAAGGAAAGGAACTAAAGCTTTCAAATATGAGATGCCTTGTTTAAATTTTTGTTAACCTATTTGCAGTTCAGCAGTGGATACCATCTCTTATTTTAGAAAAAAATAAGAAATAAAAAATAAAAAATATTTATATAATGTATTACACATTTAATAAATAACTTGGTCCTAGACATAACGATCAATGTTATTCTCATAGTGTTATCTATAGCACCTTCAATAGGCACTTATGAGTACATTCGCTTTCAAAAGAAAACATTAGGTAGCACCCAAATGGATCCAACCATTCAAATAAAAACGCAAAGGGTGCTACAATGTTATTGGGGTCCTGAAATATGGATATTGCTTTATTTTACCTTTTTACATTCAATTGTATGCATACATCAGATTAGTAATTTGATTTGTTAGGGATGGGGATAGGGGGATTAGGGATTTTAAATATTTCACGTGACATGCACTCGTAATTAATTGATAAATAAAAACAATAATAATATAATCTATACTATAATCTTAAATTATTTCAGACAATTTTTTTTGGTCCGTACATTTTACGTTTTAAAATCTTATATTTTTGTGTTAGTAATTATGTACACCTTAAAAATTATGTCAGTAAATCATTTACATTGAAGCCGATTTAGACTATTATAAGGCGCCAGTTGAATCTAGCAACAACGGCTTCCTTGGTTGGAGTTATCCCGTAGGAGAGAGTTGGAGCTATCCCGTATTCTGTGAAGCAACGAGGCTGCTCGTTTTCGCAAAGTGGCCCAAAAGCCATCAATGCGGGTTTTAACGAACATGAAGCACTGCAGAAATATATAATATAAATATAATATCGAAGTTTATTGGCTTACTTGGACTTATAACAAAGATATTATAGATATACACGACTTGATATCAGTGGTGACAACTAGTTTTATCTAAGAGAGACGTATGTGAAAGAAAATATATCAAAGATTAACTTAACATTAATAATTTTTATATTATATATAATATTATATTATAATAATTAATATAAGTCCACAGCTCGCTTTGTGTATTAACTTCATTGTCCTAGTTCTTTAATGTAATTCTCAAACTAGATGTCTAGACATGAAATCAGCAGCGTAGGAGTTTGGCTAACACCTAATTAGATTAAAATCTAGGCATGTGTAAGAGTACCATATTGTTTTATGTCGAGTCATGTTTCTTCTTTTGGCGTCGAGTCGTCGTGTCGCGGTTGTCCATGGGCGGCGTTGATTGCTTTCCATCAGCGACACGCTTGCTTGTTTGCCCTCCTATGCCATAAAAAAAACAATAAAAATACAGCGGAACTCTAAACCTTTATCTAAAAGATAATAAATAAATAACCATTCCAATAAATAAATGTCGGTGTTTTTATGGAATAGAAAAGCAAATGAACAAAAGTATCGCCCGATGGAAAGCAATCAACGTCGAATAAAGACATCTGCAATATCATAAGCAACGCAGAAGAACTCTTATATCTTTTTATTTCTAGTTTTCTTTTTTTTTAATAAAAAAGCGAGTGATATCATTTTCGAATTTACGACGCCTGGATGGAGTTCAATTTAATCAAAGGAATACGTCGACGGCGCTAGTTCAATTACGTGCATATTGCAACAATCACGTTCGAATGAATAAACATTGACGTATAACACTCTCCAAATGGAACGTGAAAACGTGGCTATAATTATATTTTTTTTAAATATATCGTATAGAGGCCGTTCATAAAATACGTGTGGATAATTTTTATTTATTTGGACCACTTAATGTTACACTTTCTGCGACTGCGACGTATATTAACTTTTTTAAATATTTATTTTTTTAGGTTCAGGTGTTTCATGGTATAGTAAAGTAAATGAGCAACTATGTCAACCTAACTAACTAAGAGCAAACTTCTAATGATCAGATCAAAATTATTTTAAATAAAATCTTATTCTTATAGCGCTTCTCTAGATAACTTAGGTTGGTAAATAAATTCAGCATATCCATCTCTGTCTTGCATAAGGCGAAACAGTAACTACCACTTTCTGATAATACTTCATACTCCTTGATAAGACTTCACACTCTTTGACTTTAAAAAATAGGAAAGCGAAATACATATTTTTCACATTAATAACGCGTTTAATATGACATACTTTCGACGCTTACCATAAATTATTTAAGTCATACATCTTATTTCTAATCAATAAAATATATTTAAAAAAAAAATTTAATCGGTTTTTGTGGCCAACGCTCGTTATAATTTGGAACTCTACAAAAAAGGCACCTTTCTATTTCGGCATCCGACATGATCGTACAAAAAACTATAAAACATAGACCAAAACCGTACACAGGTAAACGAGGCCGCAACCGGTCTGCGAGCCTTAAATTAACGGAAATTGCTTACTAAATTACTCCCACTGTGGTCATTAGGGAATTTTACGCTTTGTGTAGTAGTTATAATGTTTATATTTCACTGTACTAACGGGTCACGTCTCAAAGGATTCGTTTACTCTATACTTAATATGGCAGCCGAACATTCTTTACTTTAAATTATGAAGTTTGAGTTAGAAGTTTTGGTTTGAATCCTTTACTCGATATATTAGGCTTATGGATTATGTATATATGGACAGTCAAAAGTTTTACTTAGCTAAGATCTGCGACAAGCAAAACAATAACAGGAAATTAATAATGTGTGTTTTTCTGTTGGATTAAGTGGATTTATTTGGAACTTAAACCAAAACCTTACCGAAAATCGGCCATTAACTCTCCACCCATCAACCACTATACACAACACCAAACACACACTACCACTTTTCCATCTTACAACGACATAAACGACACGTGTTTCGCCCCAACACGAGGCATCTTCAGGTATAGTAGACTCTACGGAAGACAACCGAAAGTTTTCGATGAATGGAAAAATGGTAGTGTGTGTTTGGTGTTGTGTATAGTGGTTGGTGGGTGGAGAATTGATGGCCGATTTTCGGTAAGGTTTTGGTTTAAGTTCCAAATAAATCCACTTAATCCAACAAAAAAACACACATTATTAATTTTCTGTTATTGTATTGCTTGTCGCGGATCTTAGCTAAGATAAACTTTTGACTGTCCATATAGTGATGGATTTCCGCAAAGTAACGCCTGACTCCGTTAATAAGGATTATGTATACTTATTTAATTCAATGGTACAATCACTAAGTACGACTTGAGCTCCGATACAAGAACTCGCCATTGATGAGTCTTGTGCGGTTTCCATCCAGTTGTTAGTTTGAATATTTTTAAAAATTGCATTGTGCGTTTTAATAAATAAGTTGACGAACTATTTAACTTAACAAAATTACCTTTTTAAAGTCAATGAATATATGAATTCATTTCCCGAATCGGGATCAAAGTGTATAAAGCCTACAGTTATTTAATCCGAGTCGGTTTTTCACCAATCCGCCTTGGACAAGCATTAAGACATCAAGCCACCACTTAATATCTATTTCCCCAGAAATCAGAAAATACCAAAAAAAAATTTGAAATAGAACAGAATGGATTTTATACTTGAAGATTTATATAATATTTATAAAATTTAATTCAAAAAGGTTTTTCAATATAATGTAATATTGAGGAATATAGGTATATTCCCCGACCTCAATATTACATTATATGGGCAATAAACAAAATAATTTAACATTTTCATTATATATATATATATATATATATCTTTTGTAATACATTTGCAAGGCTAATATATAAGCAGCATTTAGACACAACTTGAACTAGCTATTAAAAGTTCACATCTGGAATTCCCATTGAGCGGTCGCTCCCAGGCTTTGAACCGCAACCACTATACCGCCTATTGTGTCACCCGCTTTGAAATAAGTTATTTATTTAACTTTAAAATTCTGAATAATAAACAATATAAATGATTACTTGTGAGTTTGTGAGACGACCGATTGGCTCAGTGGCGGGGCTCTCCGCCCGCGGAGTCAATGGTCGCGGGTTCGATTCCCGCATCGGAATAAATATTTATATGGATTTTTAAATGTTTATTCCGAGTCTGGTAACCCCCCCAATCCGCATTTCCTTTCCTGCCCCTTCCTTTCTTCTCTATCCTTTCCCTTCCTCTCCGCCAATCCACGGTCTGCCGTGCCAATGGATGCGTGGCTAGGGGCGAGCCTAGTCGTAAACGTGCCGATCGTCCCGGGGTCGGGCTCCCCCGGGGACTATGGTGCCTTACCTCAGCATGCAGGGCTCTGCTGGGGCTGACCTCCATCCTCCCTTGCGGCTCGTGGGATTCACTAAAGACGAATTTAATATACCTAATTTGTCGAAAAATGACGGCGACGTGGTTCGCCACCCGTCACGTCCTGATTCTCACGAGGGCGAAAAGCGACCAATGACGAGCCGTTTCGCTGCGATGAATGGCAGCGGATGGAGCTCTGTGGTCTCTGCCAACCCCTGCGGGGGATAGGCGTGAATATATATATAGTTTTATCACAGAGCAGGAAACCGAATATGTATGTATAGGTCACTTGGTGGTAAGTAATCACTACCATTCCCTGTTTTGACGAGCTGAGATTGCTCAAAGGAATTAAACCGACAAGAGATTTAAATAAATAAAAAAAATATTTTCTCTAATTTTAATCTCACTTCAATTCCTACAAATAAAGAATAAGTGAATGCCCCAAAATAATCTTATAAAGTAACTCGACAATATTTTCATGTTACACAGCTATTCGTCATACTGTCAGTGTCAAGAGGTCAGTGATATACGACTAACTCTCACTCACAAAACTCGTTTTTTTACAAGTATTTTGTAAATAAAACGTGTAATAAACAAAATGACACGTTGTAAAAACATATATGTGATGTCTTGACCACAGAATACAACACTAAATTTATGTGTGAAATTTATTTTAAAAACTATCGACATTAGTTTTAAAAATAAATATTCATTTTTCACATATTTATCAGAATATATAATTTAACTAATGTTGAAACTACTGAAGTCATAAGATAAAAATGTTTATAAATACAGACCGTCAAAAGTAAAAAATTTGCTTATCAATATCAGCCCGCGGCAGACCACTGCTGACATAGGCCTCACACAAGCGGCGCCACCTAACCCGATCTTCGGCTACACGCATCCAGTCTCTGCCAGGCTCCTTGCGCAGATCGTCGCTCCATCTAGCAGAGGGGCGTCCCACACTACGTTTGCCGAGTCCGGGTCTCCACTCCAGCACTCGTCTACTCCAACGATTGTCGGTTCTCCGACAAACCAGCCCATTGCCATTTCAGTCTGCTAACTTGAAGAGCTATGTCGGTGACTCGGCGAATTTCTTCATTTCGAATTCTATCCACCAGAGAAATTCCGAGCATACCTCTCTCCAGAGTCCTCTGAGCGATTTTGAGCTTATTTGGTTCTTATTATGAGACACAACAAATTGCAAAAGACGGGTCAGTCATAGAGGATATCGAGAAGACAGGAATAGCGAAAGCTATTGAACTGTTTCGCCTCGCTCAAGACAGAAGTAGGTATACTAAATTCTCTCTCAACCTTTGCTAATCGGAGAGGCACTTAAAGAAGAAGATTCCACTTAGGACTTACACTGCATTTATCCTCAATTATAAATCAATATAGTTCAAAATACTTCCTCATTTATAAATCAATATAGTTCAAACTTTATTATGTTAAAAATACTGCATAAAGTCTTAGATGAGAACCTTTATAGATGTAGCACCTTTATTCAATAAAAACGTTCCAACAAAATTTTAGTCCTAAACATTACGAGACATCTGGTGTCAATGAACGCAAAGATATGACTCAAGCGAGAATTTTGCAAGGAGTTTGAATAGCTCGCCTAAACAATGATGTCTCCTCTGTGCACACTAGAGTCATTGTAACTTTTTGAGCCTGGAAACAAAAGCACTTTATATTTTCCTACTTTGGTTATATATGTTTCAACTTTTTTTTTTCATTCAAAAGTGCATTGAATATGCTTGTGTACTTCATTTTTTGTTTTTTATCTACTTATGACTAGCTAGCTACCTATCCCACCCAGTGGAAGCCTACCGTATACTGAGAATAGCCGCTGAAGAATTTTCTACTCCATTTTCATAATAAAGTAAATATTGGATATCGCAGGTCTGTTTAACGTGTTTTCATCTCAGAGTGATGTTCTCTAATTCAAATATAATATAATTGTGCCTTTCTAATTGTATTTTAGTATTGTATAAATTTGATAAATGTAACATTCTTCTTTGTCAAGTTCGTTTCAAATCTTGTACTTTTTACTTCCTTTAAGGAACGTGTCATTATGGGAGGGGGGAGGAGGGTTGGGCCCCCGGAACTTACCAACACTAAGACACCGGTTTTCTACGTGAGTGTAGTACTTCCACGGGCGAGCCGGCTCATTCATGCTTCAGACAAATAATATGCCATTCTTGACAAAGTATTCGTTTGCAGCGTGACTCTATCACATAAACGTTCCCGGCTGTGATAAATGTGTAACTTTCTTTTTAAAGGTTCTCGACGTATCAGTTCAGAAATACCGCTCAGGGTAGCTAGTTCTAAAATATGTTAGTGCGTGGAAAGAAGTTTCGGTAAAACCATCCGAATTCAGTAGGGTGCACCTACTGAATTCTGATGGTAGGGATGGAACGAGGTGTACGGTAGTAGAATCTAGCGACAAGATTTCCGAATTAATTTCTCCGATTCCTTAAACTGCTCCAGAACTGCTGCACCTCGCGAAGAAGGAGTAAAGTTGTGCTGAATTGACTGCCAACCTTCGCAAGTCGGACCAGCACTCTTAGAAGAAGAAGATTCCTTAAAATAAATCGAAAACGGGCGTATGTGCACTAGCTAAACAAACGTAAAATTGAAGCAAGTAAAAGTTATTTTTATATACCAATTTCGTGAGATATACAAAAAAATAAATACTCAAATTAGAATCCTTTATGTACCGTTAGTGGAATTAAATTTTGTTTGCGGAGGCACGAGAAATTTCATAAAAATAAATGAGCGTTGTTGGGGGCGCGAGCGCTTTCTTTTATTTTTGATTCTTTTCATTTCATCGTTTGCTACTGATATAAATATTAAATTAACATTGTTGTGAATTCAACTGTGATTTTATTTAAAAGAATGATTCAATGTAGAATTCGTTCAATAGTATATTTATTTTTAGAGCATTTAGATTGTAATACATAATATAAGAAAACTAAGTCTTTACATAAACTTTTCACCTGTATTTTTAATTCTCTAATCGTGAAAATATGACGTATTGTTAAAATTTTGTAACTTTTGTCCCACTGTTGGGAACGCAGCCTCTCCATATCTAGAGAAACAGATATTAACCCACCACGCTCGTTCATTAAAGCTTAGCGGGGCACTTAGACTCGGAATAAATACTTGTAAGCCATACATATGTTCATATATTTGACCAGATGCGGTAATCAAACCCGCGACCATTGTCACCATAAGCGGTAGTTTCGCTACTAATCTAATTAGGGCATCATGTAATATATTGCAAATGATTTAAAAATAACCATTATAATAATAATCATAACTTTACATCTATTTCTTAGAGTAGAGAAATTGTATAATAAAGGTGACCAATCGTTCTATCGTGGCTCGTAGCAAGAAAAATATAATTTTTATATACTAAGAATAATCATTATATGGACAGTCAAAAGTTTTACCTAGCTAATATCCGCGACAAGCAAAACAATAACAGAAAATTAATAATGTGTGTTTTTCCGTTGGGTTAAGTGGATTTATTTGGAACTTAAACCAAAAACTTACCGAAAATCGGCCATAAACGCTCCACCCACCAACTACTATACACAACACCAAACACACATTATCACTTTTCCATCTTGTAAACGACACGTGTTTCGCCCCAACACGAGGAATCTTCAGGTATAGTAGACTCGGTCGGTAGTCGGAATGTCGGTTCTAAAATAAATGAGATATTGCGTGAATCCAATATAAACATAAAGCTCTATTGTAAGCTTAGGACGTCTAGTTCGTTTGCTCATTCTGGGCTATTCGTCTTCATTAGTGGCGCTCATTGTTGCCCTTTGTATCTCATTAATCTGTGGATACGCCTGGATTTTTCACAGACTCACGGTGGCTCATTAAATCGGAAAAATGCCTCCAGGCGGCTCTTTGAAACCATGAATATTCGACGTTCAATAGATCTCACATACAATTTTTATCGAACAATAATCTTTTGTTCAGTTCAAACTGTGCGTATGATTCAAGATCCAATTTGATTTTTTGCACGAATTTTTCCATTGGATTACGTTTTAAGATCTAATAACAGTATTGAATCATTGAACTGTTAATCACTGATAGAAATGGAAAGCCCCTTTCAGTGCGTAGGGGCGTGAATGGAATTCTCACATTTAAATGTAATGAAATTGTATCTAGTTATTCGAAGCGCCAGAATCCATTAGTCATTAGGCTAGCATCGTATTAATGTCGATAATATAATCAGAGATATACCTGAAGGAAGAAAAATTATCACCAATCTTGCAGAATTAATTGAACATATATGTATTCAATTAATATTATGCTGACAGTCCGTCTGCTTCATAAGCTCAGAGTCTCTCAGAGAGTTATGGAGAAAGCTATGCTCGGAGTTTCTCTGGTAGATATGTTTCGGAATGAACAAATCCGCCAGAGGACTACAATCACCGACATAGCCTTTCGAATTAGCAAACTTAAGTGGCAATGGGCTGGTCACGTTTGTCGGAGATCCGACGATCGTTGGAGCAGACGAGTGCTGGAGTGGAGACCGCGTCTCGGTAAACGTAGTGTGGGACGCCCCCCGGCTAGATGGTGCGACGATCTGCGCAGGGCGGCTGGCAGAAACTGGATGCGTGTAGCCGAAGATCGGGCTAGGTGACGCTCCATGAGGGAGGCCTATGTCCAGCAGTGGACTTCCGCAGGCTGCTGCTGCTGATGATGATGCTGATGATGATATGTATTCAAAAGCAGTAATAGCTCAATTAGTAAACATTGCGCTCGCAATACTAGGTAATGGATTTGATTCTATTACATATTGGACTATTGATATGGAAAAGTGAAAAAAATAATTCCAGTTATATCAAAACATTGCTAGTCTTGTCATAAAAAATATCGAGCCGAGCGAGGTTTGGAGAAAATATGATCTGATAGTTCTGCAAATCAAAAATGATTTGATAAAAATTGAGCCTATCAGTAATTGTTCAGATAAAGTACGGCACGGTAATTTTGTTGGAGATTGTCTATATTTGGACCCCAAGACGAGTACGTTGAATGAGTTTTCATCCGTCTTATTTATATGCAATTATGTAAGAGATAGATAGCTTTTATACTTTGATTTAATGAATGCAAAACAGTTACAAAGCCTGCTTTTTTGTTGTATTGTTCCATTGTAAATGAAAATTTATTTGTTTGAATTAATAAACGTATTTTATTATAATACAAAACGTATATATTTTTATGATTTTTGATGAAAACAACAATTTATCGATGTTTTTAATAACGAACATGATGACTAGCTAAATCGATTTATGAAAAATAATAATATTATTATATCACTTATACGGCTCTAAACGATCCCGCTTCTTCAACAATGCTAAGGTTTTCTCGATGTTATTGGTATCGTGAACAATGAAGAGTGTTCTATTTCTATTCTTTTCGTCAGTCGTAACCGTTTCCTTTTCAATAATATCTTCGGTTCCCTGATGAACATATCTGTAAATAAAACTATTTCGCACTTTCTTTTCGTTGTATAATCTATGTTTTGGAATCGTTTTATTCATATAACTACTACCTTATTCATATTATAAACAATTATAGTAGTAAATGATACCAAAATATTTTGTAATTACAATAAATTCACGAAACATAAACCAAATTATTTGGCACTCTTTTCTCTGTACAGTCTATGTTTTAGACTCGTTTTATTCATATAATAACTATATTATTAATATTTACAATCAATTATAGTAGTAAATGATAATAAAATATTTTGTAACAACAATAATTTCACAAAACATAAACCTCGCCTGCATGCGTTGTACCATTGTAAAATTACACGGAGATATATTACAAATGAAATGGAAAAGATTTACTTGTGATCAAAAGATTTAAAGAAGATTAACGTTATTTATAATAATAAGAGAAGAAAAATAAAGTTAACGTAAAATTAAAATTAATGTTTTTTCAGTGGGTGATTTCACGAGCTATACATACTTGTGACTTGTGATTTCATGCGCTAAACATGGTACATGGCTTATATGATTTTTTTATGCAATAGAAAGGCAAACGGGACTTTTCCCGCCAACTTAGATTAGCGATGTTGTGTTTTTATTTCATTTTCATAATCTTATATTATTATCAGTTATATTGCTTTATTGTGGTGGCGTATTATACAATTCGAACAGCTAATATTATACAATTAAGTTCAATTAAGGCGTATAAGTGAAGTGATATGAAATAAATGCGTGTATCGTGATTTCTTAAGTTGACTGAAAAAGTCCATAGAAGGTTTTGGTACAATAGCCACCATTTTATCAAGACGTAACGTGATAAGTTGACTGGTTATATTTGAAGAATTTGATGTTACCGTATTTTACTTGACACTGCCATAATAGTTATAACTAATTGCCATCAAAGCAAAAGCAAACGAGCAACTGATGGAAAGCAATTAACGTTGCCCATAGACACATATGTCTATATAGGCGTTACAGAAGCGTTAAGCAAAGAAGCTTAAAGTTTAAAGGTTTTTTTTTTTTTCTTGTTATTTAAGAAAATTATTTAAACTTTAAGTATGCAATACTATTATTTATGTGTGTATATAAAGTCTAAGACATTTTTAAAACTCCTTTAAATTGGTACAGTAATAAAATCATCCTTGTTCTAATTCTCATGTTCCATTTATATACATATATGCAGACTATAACATTAATGTGTGCTTGAATCATAGCGCATATCTCTTTTCATATCCTATGTGGGTTAACTGCAAGTTGAATTATTTATATGCTGCTATTTGCTTTGTGCTCGTAACATCCATTTTAAAAGCTTTTAAAAACTACGCATCAATGTTAAAGCTTAAGCTGGTACATGATACTAACAAATTTGTTTAATGGATTTTTCCATACATACATATCGTCTACAGGTCTCCATCCGTTACGATCCCGGTATACCTTCCTTGTTTCCTTCACACTCATCCGCTTTTCATCCATCCTTCCTCTCACATTCATCGTAGCATAATGGCCCTCCGTTAGTCGCCTCTCGCTCTCGTGGGAATTAGGATGAGACGGGTGGCGAACCACGACGCCGTAATTTTTTTACGCATTAAGTTTATTAAAATTCGTCTAAGAGAATCCCACGAGCCGCAAGGGAGAAGGAGCCGAACAGAGCCCTGCATGCTGAGGTAAGGCACCATAGTACCCGGGGAGCCCGATCCCGGGACGGTCGGCACGCTTGCGACTAAGCTCGCTCTTAGCCACGCATCCATTGGCACGGCAGACCGTGAATTGGTGGAGAGGAAGGGAAAAGGATAGAGAAGAAAGGAAAGGGCAGGGGAAGGAAAGGTGAATTTAGATAGAACGATAGGGATATGATACTACCGCAACAGAAGACAAGGAGTGATGGGGTAGTAGCTCGGGGGGCCGGGGTCGCCTACCCGTGTACCAATACCATAACTATCGGACAGGCGACTAGGCAAAGGTACTTGCTGTTGTTAGTGGATTTTTATGTACACATATTAACGATAATTATATTCTATTAAGAAAAGCGATACAAATTGAATTACTAATCAAAAATGATAACCCAATTTGCTCAGTGATGGAGCTACTACTTACGGAGTCGATGTTCGAGTTACACTGCCGGATCGGGATAAGTATATCTACGCAAAAATGAAAACTTACCACCACAACCAAAAAAAACTTTTAAGTTTTGTAAAAAATAATTGTATCTGATAAATCAAAAACAGTCAATTTCAACACTGTACAAAATGTTCTAATAATCGTAGAGCTATGAGATTTAGAATTCTCAATGCAGTATTTATTCTAATCCAAATATGCAATAAAAAAATGACGTCTGTTTCATTTACAGAGTTTTTACTTTTCGTCTATATTTCTGTCATATAGCTATTTATTCCGAGTCTGGATACCCCGACAATCCGTCTAGGACAAGCGTGGTAGACAAATGTCTCTTGTTGTGTCCTTTATTAACTTTTAAAATAAATACATAATTGTTATTTCAGATTTTAAGATATGATAATGTATCCAATCGGCCTTGGACTGTCATGTTTTATTGTTCGTTCCTATAGAACTGTGGATTCCCGTACCGTGGGACATATATGGCCTGCGAAAATGTATTTATCTTCAAAATAATAATAAATATAATATAATACATGTAGAAGTAACGTACATAAGCATATAAAGAAATCTCCTATACCAAATTTCCAAATAAAGAATTTTTGAACTTTAAATACAATATAATAAAATGATTAATGGAGTCAGGCGTTATTTTGCGGAAATCCATTAGTATATGGACAGTTAGAACATAGCTAAAATCCGCGACAAGCAAACAAAAACAGAAAAATAATAATGTGTTTTCTACTAGAAGAAGTGGATTTACGGGGAATGCAAACTAAATCTTATCGAAAAACGGCCGGCAGCAACTTTCCACCTCCCAACCTCTATCAACAACACCAAACACACACCATCACTTTCCACGATGCACACGACACGTGTTTCGCCTTAACACGAGGCATCATCAGGTATCTACGTAAGACAGACTCTATGTAAGACAACCGTTAAGTGACTTAACGGTTGTCTTACGTTTTTTCGGTAAGATTTAGTTTAAATTCCCTATAAATTAAATTCCCTATAAAAAAACACACATTATAATTTTTTTTTTGTTTGCTTGTCGTGGATCTTAGCTAAGTTTAAGTTCTAACTGTCCACATTATAACATTTTCAAAGCTTGTAAACAATACTAATTAAATGATTCTTAACGAATAAGGGAAGCAAATTCCTCTGAATATAATGGAATATTTATAGCTCGACAAAATGTTTTTGTCTGTTTACATAAAAGCAATAAGGAAAATATTTAATATACCATCTCTTCTTAAGGAATCTGCGATAATGATTCTTTCGAACGTTAATATGACGCATTTAATATGAAAATTCTAATAAAACAATTTTTCTCTACCATGAAATGTCGATGTATTTAGTATATATTATAATAAGGTCGTGGATTCGATTCCCGCATCAGTTATTTATCCCGATTTTGGTAACCCTGCAAATCCATATTGGACAAGCGTGGTCGGTCTATATCTGTTCCTTCAGGAATGGAGAGGCCCGAGTCCAGCTATGGGACATATAGTCTATGAAAAAAAAATCGATGTAACTTGGTACTAATAATATAAAACAGGAATAGCATTGCATTCTTCTTACTCTTCCTGTGCCACATTATTAGAAACAGAATACACATATTCTTGTACGGGGTTCATGGCTTTTAGGTTCAGGGATTGGACGATATGTTTAACGAATGAGAGCCAGGAACCACTCTTGGAATAGTGTAGGGCTTCCTTATTTCCTCCCATCGGTATTATAGCACAAGGCGACAGTAGAATAACATATCAGCGAGCAGCCAGCAACGTCTACTTGAGCAA
>JASFAT010000212.1:0-52500 GCA_031353405.1 Baronia brevicornis | reverse complement strand
AAAATTTTAATTTAAAACTTTGGAACATTTGTGTCCCAGAATGGTTCTCAGTCAAATGGATTTTCTCATTAACTACGCGCAAATACGAGCGAGGGAGTTGAAGGTCTATTTAGGTACATCTTTCAGGACGCCGTCGCATTGCATGCTGCATACAAGATTTCAAATATCGAACTAAGTATGCGCATGCCGACAGATGCCGTCGCGAAACTTGGAAGCACGTAAATTACTTTCCAGACGATTTAATTCCTGTAATTTGTTTGTATTTATCTCGTGTACAGTAAAGGATAGGAAATATATAATAAACATTAGCCATGCGTTTAAATGTTCCTTTTTTATATAGATGATTGTTTAGCTTAGTGGTCTTCACTGTCACATCCAGTTAAAAAAAAACTAAGTTTTCGTATACTTAGATGTAATTTGTGTGATTCACTCGAGTTTGCGTTCTATGTTTAGGACTTGTATACATACATATCTCGCCCAGTTGATGCTTCCGGGACGTTTCAGAAGAAGTTACCGTGCCCGAATCGACTAGGATGACATTATTAAACAAAGATCCTTGGATGCAGATATGAACACTTCAACGCTGTGCCGTTTGGACAGCTATCGGTTTGTCTTAATCAAATATTCGATCCGGCCGATAAAAGACTTGAACATCTTTTAATCCTACAATAAAAACAAATCAATAAACTTTTAAGCTGGCTCGCTAGAATGTGCAAAAACGTGTACACACATCCGTTGAACAGGACGGGTGCGTGTTCAGTTCTATAAAGTCGTAACCATGCACCGGTCCATGAACATTGACCCTTTATTTTCTTTTCTGAAATTTATTTTATTGGAGTGTTATCCAAAATATACTACTCTAATTTTATTAGTAATATAAGATCTTTGAATATGCATGAAATATCTATAAAGTTAGTTAAGTTTTATGTTTTAAATATAGTAAATAGATCCAGTACGACGTGAAGTGCACCGTACTTTTCACGCACCACCACTCTGTGGAACCAGCTACCTTCGGCGATATCTTCTAACCGATACGACATTAGAACCACATTTCTTAGCCGACCCTGCTCGTTTGCCTTCCTATCCCATAAAAATAAGAGTTAATGGTAATGTATAAATTGATAATTTTGATTGTTTAAAGAATTGGTCAAATGGATTCCCAGGAACTGTTACTCATCAGTAGGGCCAGACATTAGCCCCAGCGACTAAGTTTTTAAGTAAACAATATAGTTTTGCCGTACTTCGACTCTATTATATATTTCAATTTTATTATATAATTTCAATTTTATGTCAAATTTCCAATTTTAGACCGTTTTTTTTGGCATAGATACTGAATGGAAAAATATTCATACACTATTTACATAAGTCTGTTATCCTCTATACAGAAAATTCACTGTTATCAGTTCTCCAGAGCCATGTTTTCGAAATGGCGTCGAGGCAGACGCGTCTCTTTATGACTTCCTTGCATTTTACGGAGGACTCCGGTGTTTAAACTTTTATACTCTCGACATTACGTCATTTTTACTAGTGTATGAATTTTGTATAAAGTACAATATTATAATAAATATTCTGCAATCAAACATATATTATATTTAATATAACTAAAATGTATATTTCACTGCGGAGGGACATCTCATTTTTAGCATTTTTTACCGTTTTTACCATAGGGAGTGCTCAATTGTTTGGAATAATTCCCGCCGCCGAATTCCACAACCGCATAACTTGCCGAAAAGAATAGTTAGCTCCCCACCATCTGGATAAATTGCGATCCAGTACGAAGCTTCTCCCGAAACTTAATTCCACGCACCACCAATTTGTGGAACCAGCTGGTTCTACCACTGAAGATACCTTCAGCGGTATTTCCAAACCGATATGACTTCGGCACTTTCAAAAACAAGTCTACACATACCTTAAGGTCGGATGTCTATGGGCGGCGTTTTTCTTTTGCTTTCCTATCGCATTGTTGGACCCTAGAGTCTTTACAGCTTCGTCAACAGGATTTCCGAGTAAAAGGCCTGCAAGGTGCGACTTGGAAAAAACGACGAAGACAACGATAACTCGACGACAAAGATTTGCTTTTCATTCATACATGACACAATAGACCAGGCTATCTTATAGAACATTTTCGAAACTTACTTCGTTGGCACAATGACCCAAAGTGTGTCTTGGCTCCGGTACGAGAAACCGCCACTAGTCACTATGTTGGGCTTTCTCTCACTAATTGCTTGCCTGAAGCTCGCTCAGGTAGGCGATCACTGCATCGCTCCATCGGTATTAGGGTAGCCGTATTATAATAAGCCGATTTAAATATTATCAAAATAGACTATGTTGAATCCCTTCAGTGAAATTAAACACATTTTAGAACGGTCCGCCTCTGTAGGATTATGTCTAAGCCATTACAGCATTATGTCCATTCAGGTCCTAATCCTATACGTATTCAGACGGACCCTAACAACAAACAAAGGGCGGAATGGGATCGGACGATAAACGAATTAAAATCTATATAATTCATGACCGTCGCAATATATTGCATAACTTGGAATTTAATTTAAATATATGTATTAAGAATATTTATTGTACTTATTTCCCTTAAACCAAAGAACACCTAAAATGACGATTAATGGAGTCAGTCATTACTTTGCGAAGAACCATTATTCAGATGAAGAGTAATTGATCTTCGCAAACACCCATAGGGTGAAGTTATTTAAAATAAAACTTCCTGTAGATTTCCGTTTTTGATTTTTGAAAGTGCTTAATGTAGTATACATGTTTCTAATCGAGCCAGACAAGAGTGAAACTGAGAACAAGTGTAACAGTATTGTGTTAGGTTAAGAGAGTGAATAAATAGCTGTCATAAGTACAGAAGTGTGCATTTTGTAAGTACTGTAACGTACCAGCCATATTGATATGGCGACACGGGATCTTTACGGGGGTTTTAACGATATAATGAAACTCTTCCTAATAAAATTAATTTATTAATGTATCACGGTACATTTTATATTAATTATATACTTTATTCACACTTTATCAATATAAATTTCTTATGCAAGGAAAGGCGATATGTTATTCTAAAGATGTCAGTCGATCGAATCTTATTTTGATACATTATAAAACAATTTATTTCTTTCTATTTTAAAATTTAAAATTAAAAAAAAGTTAAAAGATTAAACTTTTTGTTTAAATATATTAGTGAAACATTTATCAATGTATAACTATAGTACATTAGACTTTATTAACTAACACTAGAATACACTGTTAGTCATTAATTTGGACTGAAAAGTTTTCAGATACTTCAATTACAAACTTTTCTAAGATCTTTAAAAAAGAATAAAATATAATTCTTTTTTATGGCATAGTAATCAACGGCGCCCATAGACATCCGCAGTACCATAGACATTGTAGAAACGTTACCAGCTTTTAAGAAATGTATAGACTTGTTTTTTAAAAGTTTCAATGTCGAAGGTAGTTCCACAGGATAATACGTGGAAAAGGAGTATCGGGAAAACGCACCGTAGTGAATACCTACGGATATCTTGCGCTAAGCCTTATACATGTGCTGTATACATTATTGAAGTATTGCTTATTTTACACTCTTGGTGTTAGTGATATTGTGATGTTTTAGTTGACTAAGAGTTTCGAATTAAGTAACTGTGGTTATCTAATATTATTACGGCTGTAACGGGATACATAATTAATAGGGAAAAGGTAAAATGGCGTGAACAGAAATATATACGAGTACAAGTTTATCGGACCTTACTTCAAGAATACTTTCAGTCCAGCGATGGATGATCAATTGAGTCGAGTGTTTTCCGATCGTGAAAGTGGGACGGCATCAAACCAACAAGCGTGAAATGCAAGAGAAATAGAAATTAATTAGTACGTGATAATGAGCGATGTTATTTTACGAGAAAGAGGTTTTTCATGTTATAATATTATTAGTTGCATCTCTAAAATTGGCTAGACGGAGTCGAGGGCGATTTAAAGGCAATCGGAGTGAGGGGCTGGAGGGAAAAAGCTAAACGAAGATTCGAATGGAAAAATTTACTGAACCAGACTAAGGCCCATCCGCGGATATAATGCCTTGATGATGATGACATCTCTAAAATTAATTATAACACAAATATGACATGGTGGTGGAATTGTGCAATGGTCAATCCTTATTTGTAGAATACATAGGCTGCCTCGTCGCAGAAGACCGACTTGTGAGTTACTGCGCTTCAGCTAATAAACAAAAAAACCACGAGGCTCAATCTCTGCCATTTTCTCACGTTCACATATTTTAATAGTGGTAGAGCCACGCTGCAGACGAATATTTTATCAAGAATGGCATAATATTTGTCTGTAGCATGAATGGGCCGGCTCGCCCGGGGAAGTACCTACCACACTCCCGCAGAAAAACGGCGTCTGAGTGGTAGCTTAGCTACCGCGCTTCGTACGGTGAGCTGCCGAGTTCCGGAGGCCCAACACCCTCCCCTTCCCATTCCCACTCCATAATGACACTTTCCTTAAAGGTCGGCAACATTTCCGCCTGCCTATGGCGCTGCGGATGTCTATGGGCGGCGCTAGTTGCTTTCCATCAGGTGACACGCCATTTAGTGTTTGTAGTTTAATAATGTTCATTTTTGTTTAGTGATTTGGTTTTATTTTCCACCTAGCAACATACATAAAAATATTATCTTATGTATGTTGCTAGGTGGAAAATAAAATAAATAGTAATATTGCCAGTACCGAGAAGGGGCGTTAGACGAAATAATACGTCCGCTCTGTCTCTAAATTATTTAATCACTGAATTGTGTATCCCAATTCCTTGCAGAGTACCACTACGTGTTAAGAATATGTTAGTACTTTACGTACTAACATATTCTTAATACACTACACTCACATCTCGATTTGACTTTGAAAAATGTCCTCCATTTCGTAAAATTGAAGTTTGAGTAGTTATAGAAGAAAGTTTAAAAAGACAAGACTAGGTGGACAGTCCGAATTCTTACTTAGTTAAGATTCACGATAAGCAAACAAAGATAGAAAAATAATAATGTGTGTTTTTTTACTGGAGGAAGTGGATTTACGGGAAACCTAAACTAAATCTTACCAAAAGAACGGTCGTTACCAATTCTCCACTTCCCAACCACTATCAAAAACATTAACACCAAACACACACCACCACTCTTCCACAATGTACACAACACGTGTTTCGCCTCAACACGAGGCATCATCAGGTATAGTAGACTCTACGAAAGACGACCGTTAATTAAACGGTTAACCGTTAACTTACTGTAGTGGAGAATTGCTGACAGTCATTTTTTTAGTAAGATTTAGTTTAGCTTCCCCGTAAATCCGCTTCATAGTAATAAAACACATTATTTTTCTATATTTGTTTGCTTGTCGCGGATCTTAGCTAAAAAAGAATTCTGACTGTCCACATAGTAATGGATTTCCGCAAAGTAACGCCTAACTCTATTAATCATCTTAAAAAACAAAACATTTATGCAAGCGATGCATTGCAACGATGCAGTGTCCCTTGTGTCGCAAGACCGACTTCAAATAAACCAAACATATGGTTTACTTAAGAGAAGATATCAATCACCGCTTATTTACATCCACACACTAGTCTCTTGAATAACTCAATGTTGTAATTATAAAAAAATACCACAGGTAGCAAGGCGTTCCATAGTTGCGCCGTCTGTAACAGGGAATTGTGATGAATTGCCAAACATCAAATTAGTAAGGATGCCTTGATTTTTAGACGAATTCGATGATTGTGTGCAAATGATAAGAAACTATCCCTTAGAATACTCTCTATTATCAATTTGATAAAGTATACAAAGCAAATAAGGATTTTCAGAAACCCTGCTTATGACTATTCGGGCCGAAAAGTAAATAAATTATTTGTTTAAAATTGCATAATTAGTTTATCTTTTCTCATACGACATTATAATGTATTATTAACATTAGCCACTCCCGGCGACCGTCGCATGCTCAATCCACCACTGTACGTGACTGTCATAGGAATGACCGAACAACGCAGCCTTGGGGCGGGAATGCCAGTTCGTTACTTTTAAATCACACCATCACTTGAGAATGTAAACGGTCATTGCAAGTCACTTGCTGTCTGTAAATATTCGTAGAACTTTATACAATTCATGAATGTATACATATTAATTATCTGTCTATGATGTCTACATAGATGCGTGCATTTTCTAAAGCTCATATGTAAAATACTGAATTACAAAATAGCATTTTTAAATTTCTTAACCTACTGAATATTTTTTAGACCACATTACATTAAAAGCAAAAATAGTTTCTCATTTTTAAAACGAAGAATTCGAAAAATGTGTACTTTTGTAAAGTACAAATAAAAACAACAAATGCCAATTGATTGGTAAGTATTCGTTTATTAAATAAATATTTATTTCTCTCTAAAAAAAAAAGCTCTATCGGTTCATTTTAATAACATATTTAATATTTTGTTTAAAGTTTTATTGAGGTAGACAAAGTAAGAAGTTGATCGCGTAATAGTAAGTAATCTTTGCTATGTATGGACTTGACTTCAAATGAGCTGCTTACCTTAGACAGATAGATGTATTCTTTATTGTATACCAGAAAAAAAGTTGTACAATAATTGATCCTAATATTATATTATTTATATAGAATTATGTATTATTTATATAGAATAGGTCCAGTCTTATAATTAATAGTTTTTTCCAGACAACCGTTGGGTAGACAAGTGTTTTTTAATAATGAGATATTTATTGTAAGCTAGTGAAAAATTTTCGATAGGATAATAAAATTTTACTGTAGCTTAGGGTATATTGGATGG
The DNA here is from genome assembly GCA_031353405.1 of Baronia brevicornis. Lineage (NCBI taxonomy): Eukaryota > Metazoa > Arthropoda > Insecta > Lepidoptera > Papilionidae > Baronia > Baronia brevicornis. Next base: position 45,680 of record JASFAT010000212.1, on the reverse strand, counting down.
TACGAGGAAAATAAATGGAGGGCAAAGGAGCTGGGCTTTTGGATCTCTGCGCTCACCTATGGAGTACGTGAAAAAGACACGGAAGTCTTTCGCTGAGTAGTTTATTAACTACCGACATAAACTTAAACCGATGTACTACAACCATGCGAATAAAACATCGTAACACAGAAAAATGCTACGACTTAAGGCTCATGTTAAATGAATATACATATATTTATTTGGAGTCGGATCTTAGTTTGGCTTTTTCTCTCCAACTGGAAATATTTATTGAACTAGGCTAAGGCCCACACGCGGCTGTAATGCCTTGATGATGACATATATTTATTAAACTAAAAGACGGATGGCTGCAATGGTTTACCATAAACAGTACTGTGTTTTTAATAATCTACAAATGGAATCCATTTAATGAAAAATAGCTAATATTAATAATTATGAAGTGTCAAAATAAATTATCGCTCGTTACTTCTATTCATCCCAAAGATAAATGTTTCCATTATTAGCGCTTACCAACTAAACTCGAAAACAAGTCTAATGCGAGAAACAGTGTCGAGTTGTGAGCGTTATCATACGAGGATCATTGAGATGAATTATTCATGAACAGGTTGCGTAAACGAATACAGCAGTTTTCGGTTTTGCGAGAGCTTAAAATTTTCCATGACAGATTTTTCTCCCGCATGTTTAGGGGATATCTCTTTTTGAAAATAAACGACCAATTGGCTCAGTGGCGGGGCCCTCCGCCCGCGGAGTCAATGGTCGCGGGTTCGATTCCCGCATCGGAATAAATATTTATATGGATTTATAAATGTTTATTCCGAGTCTGGTAACCCCCCAATCCGTATTTCCTTTCTTTTCCTCTATATCCTTTCCCTTCCTTTCCGCCAATCCACGGTCTGCCGTGCCAATGGATGCGTGGCTAGGGGCGAGCCTAGTCGTAATCGTGCCGATCGTCCCGGGGTCGGGCTCCCCCGGGGACTATGGTGCCTTACCTCAGCATGCAGGGCTCTGCTGGGGCTGACCTCCATCCTCCCTTGCGGCTCGTGGGATTCACTAAGACGAATTTAATATACCTAATTTGTCGAAAATGACGGCGACGTGGTTCGCCACCCGTCACGTCCTGATTCTCACGAGGGCGAAAAGCGACCAATGACGAGCCGTTTCGCTGCGATGAAATGGCAGCGGATGGAGCTCTGTGGTCTCTGCCAACCCCTGCGGGGATAGGCGTGAATATATAAATAAAAAAATAAATAAACGAATAGATTTTTGTGTAAATAAAGCGGTAACAATTTTTTATTTGTGTTTTTAAGTACCGACGATATAAACAGTTTCTTCTACTCTATAAATGCAGAGATGCTGAGACCCAATTCCTTTTACATCGTTTCAGTTCTTTCTTTTCCTCCCCTTAATTTGTTTTTCCTCTCTCTATATCTCCTTTTCCCCTTTAACCTTTAGGGTAAGAATATGAATAACGGGTGTTCACGTTCTTACCCTCAATATGTCTGCAATTTCCATAGATATTGCAAATGTGCAATCGTGAAGATTACCTACCATCTTGAGACCCGCTTATTCGTTGCTTATCTCTTCAATAAAAAAAATACAAACATGTCAAAATTGCGATATACGCAGTTGATATATTTATGTTATGTATGAGAACAAAACAACGAAGGCATTTTCGTGTGTATTATTCGATAGAAACAACTTAACTAGAATTCAGAAATGTATACTGTTTTAGAGAGAGGATGAACATGTATATATATATATATATATATATATATATATATAATATATATATACATATATATATATATATATATATATATATATATATATATATATATATATATATATATATATATATATATATATATATATATATATATATATATATTCGAATATCGTTTTGAATGCAACAAAAACAATTTAGTTGATACCCAAATTTACACCAGGACTCTAAAATTATGTACTCTGACCACTTAGCGAAGTAACCGTTTAAAGTTCAATATTTAAAGTTATTTATAAACTAGCTTCAACTCGGCGTCTTAACTGTTGATCTCATTTGCACTTGGTTTATCCTGATATTCAACAGAGTATATTCTGACGACCAACGGAATAATTATCCTAGTAAATAAAACTAGTTATAACTAGTCAAAAGCCGGTGGCAGGCAGTAGCATTGCCAGCGCGAGATAGCTCTTAAGCCACCAATAAATGCCAAGAGAAATGCCAAGTCTAGTCGTGAAATGTTTATAGACTGTTGTTGTTGATAATAATATATATTTTGTAGTTAATAATCATTATGTTGTTCTTGATATGATTAACTTAAAGGATCTAAATATATATATTATTAAAATCTGATCAATGAATTCGAACGTACGGCAATAATATGCGAAAATGCGATGGTGTAGATAATGGTGATGTTGTTGATACGATAAGAAAAAGGAGATAGATATATGTGTATATGTTTACAATCTGATCAATGACTTGATATCAATAAACAAAATTTCCTAAGAGGAGGAGGACATTCAAAATGTTTGTCTTCAAACATTTACACAATTTTACGTATACGTAAACTTATTTACATCTCATCGCGTTCGTTACTCAAGCGTCAGCAGGAAAAGGGTCGGAGTCATCAATCAAGAACCCTTGGATTTAAATGTCACTGCGTTAGACAGTCTTACAAACGAAACCAAAAGACGTCCATTATTCCTTAACCTAGTTAGTTATATTGGTAAAATGTAAAAATTAGGAAGATGGCTTATTTTGTTATACGTTTTTGGCATTACGTTGACTTTTTCTATCAGGTACTTAACGTATAAAATGACTTTATCATATAGTTCAACTCAATTGTATTCTTAATACAGAATATATTATATGAACCTCCCTTTTTTTGTTTTTTTTTTTCCATTTTATTCATTTGTTTTTAAGCATAAAGTACATAATTGTTCAATAATAAGAATTAAAAAATTGAAATATTTCTGTGTTTTTGTACGGAAACGTACTTACAAAAACACAAAAATAAATTCATATCTACATTAAGTTTATCTCATCAGTACCATATTTAAAATCAATTGCAAATTCGTATCTTCCGTATAATTAAACAGATATTATATTATTTATAATAAGAATAATATGGACAGTCAAAAGTTTTACTTAGCTAAGATCTTATTTTAAAAGTGTCAACTCTATTTATATACCTTATAACTCGTCGGGAAGTTATTTTGTATTTTAAAATCGATTGCAAAATTCGTTCCGAATAAACAGACAGATAGATGAATGAAGCCAACGGTTGGCCTAGGATAAACTGGCCTTTTTTTTACCTCAAAACGGGACACCCATACTTCCATATTAATATTTTAGATGTGAAAGTCTGTCTGTTTCGCTTTTACTGCTAAATCAATTTTTATGAAATTTGGCACGGAGATAGTTGAAGATCCAAGGTCAAATATAGGCTTTATTCCGAAACAATAGCTCTTACAGGACGCGCGAGAGTCTTCACGCAATAAACTTCATTCCACGCGGCAGCGGATGGCGGGTAGAAACTGGTGATAGTAGATACGCCAGTTAGCAAGTTAACAATGAAAATAAACACAACTTTCTAATATTCTTAATTTTAAAAAATTTCAACAATACAGTCAATAATTATAATTATTTTTACTATAACAAATTATGAAAATAAAAATAAATCACCAGTTTTATTAAAGTAACGTTTCTTTGACAATAATTATTATATGAAGCATTTTTTTTTTTTAGCTATATCGCTCGTGTCTGACGTGCTAATTCTAAATTTTCGCGCGGTTTCAGAAAACGTGATTATTTGGCGTCCCGGATCTTTGTTTGGGGACAACCGGACAGGTCTTATTCTTGTTGTCCCCTGCCTGTCTCCCTCCCCTAAACGTATTTAATAAATGGCCGCTATTGAATTACACATCTATGTTAAAGTGAAAATTGGTACGATATAACTGACTCTCCTCTAAAATTTGTTAAAATAGATCAAACCACGTTCAATTCGATACTACTCTCTCTCAACTTCAATGCAGTTTGTCTAAAAGTTTTTATTCAGCAAATTGTGTTGTTTCAAATTTACATACGGAGTTTATTTACGAACAACTGCTGACAGATCGATTGCGTTATTCATTCAGACCGGGGGGCGGCGTCAGCTTTCTTTGTAGGGTCCGCAACATAGACTTTAGCGTTTATTTATTTATATAATACCATATAGTAAATATGTAAAATGCGAAACTATCCGATTCACATTTCTTTAAATTCTTTTGAAGTAAAACCAAGCTTTTCGACCGTAACGCCTAAATCGTTCCTTACAACCGTTTTCAATATTAGTACGAAGAAACAGACAAATAATATTTTAATTTTTTTAATTCTTGTAAATTTATCATCGTAGTCATAATATGTTCATAGAGCTAACAACTTTTTTGGTATCTCAAACTGACTTTATTTTTAGTGAACAAAATTACTTTTAAAAATATTACAACAATCCAAAACATATATTTATGTACGAGTAATTTTTTTTTTAATTTTTCTATAACCAAGATTCAATAGTTCTTTCATTTAAAAATAAGAATGAAAGAACATAATACGTTCACTTACTTCAGCGATAAAATGCTGCTCAATATATCGAAAAAATATTATATTTTTTTAATTATTATTAATAAAAATCTTTTTTTATTTGTATGATTTTGTACGCACGGGGGTTGTTTCGAAAACATTTCTACTATTCTAGATAGTTAACATAAAGTTTATGTATAATTAAATTGTATTTTTCTGTTATAGGTAAAATATATTTTGGAGTTTTTTGGTAAGTCTATCTTGTTTATGTTTGAATCAAAAATAAACGAAGTGTGAAACATCTCGATGAAGAAAACGTTTTAGTACGGTTATTACAAATACAGCTGTATTCATTTACAATACACCCACGGCAGTCAACATATTTAGGTACAGGTGCTAAAGTATACACACACATACAAGCAAATGCACACGCACATTTAACCACTTAAAGAGCGACCCAATTATTATACGGTAGTATTACATAAAGTTAAAGCCATCCTAGGAGTCGCGATACAGGCAATCGTCAATTTTATAACATTTATAACGATTTACTTATTGTTTATAATCAAAAAAGAAAAAAACAATATATATATATATATATATATATATATATATATATATATATATATATATATATATATATATATATATATATATATATATATATATACGTCAATCCCCGCATGGGGTTGGCAAAGCCCACAAAGTTCCATCCGCCACCATTCATTGGTTGGCAGAGACCATAGAGCTCCATCTGCTACCATCCATCGCAGCGAAACGGCTCTCCACTGGTCGCTTCTCGCCCTCGTGAGAATCAGGACGTGACGGGTGGCGAACCATGTCGCCGTCATTTTCAACAAATTAGGTATATTAAATTCGTCTTAGTGAATCCCACGAAACGCAAGGGAGGATGAAGGTCAGCCCCAGCAGAGCCCTGCATGCTGAGGTAAGGCACCATAGTACCCGGGGGAGCCTGATCCTGGAACGGTCGGCACGCTTGCGACTAAGCTCGCCCTTAGCCACACATCCATTGGCTCGGCAGTCCATGGATTGTAGGAGAGGAAGGGAAAGGATAGAGAAGAAAGGAAAGGGCAGGAAAGGAATATGCGGATTAGGGGGGGGGTTACCAGACTCGGAATAAATATTTATAAATCCATATATATATTTATTCCGATGCGGGGATCGAATCTATATATATATATATATATATATATATATATATATATATATATATATATATATATATATATATATATATATATATATATATATTCGATTCGGATTAAATTATTTAATTTGAAATATCTAATCTATACATCTAAATATGAAAATTAAACATCAACATAAAGAATTTCGGTACTGCGAGATGACATTGTTAGTTAATGTGCAATGAAAGACAGGAATTTAATTAAAATGTTTAGAGATCAAACATTCATAACTAAAATGAGAGCAAATTTTAATATAAGTTTCACATGTGTTTATATAAAGTTGATATCAGATCGATAGGCGATAGAGTGAACTGTTTTCCCCAAACATTTATAGATAAGCCTTACACACCAACACTATAACAGCAAGTGACCCCTCTTACATACCTTGAGCCGGAAAACTGACTTGAATACAAATTTGATGGCGTTCTTTTCGTCCCTTGCCGAGTTTACGATTGTAACCTTTTCTTTGTCGATCGTAAAAACTGTGGAGGTAGACGTTCCAATGGAATCGACCACGCAAACAGTAATGAGTTTTTATACTCATAGATACACATTTTCTTAAAAGGTTGCTGCTGTTTTTGTAAAAATATTTACCTCGATTCAAAACATTATTATTATAGCCTCTTTATTTCCATAATGAATAATATATTAAACAAGTATATCATATGATTAATTATCACATAATATGTGCATGCATTAAAAATAAAATATTACTATAATAATCATTAAATTTAAATTCCAATCATAACAAATAATTTCAATGTATATAAATTTTAAATGATAAATAAATTAAAAAGAATTTTATATATTTAATAAATTAAAAAATATAATAAATTAAAAAAAAATTAAAGAAAAAATTCATTTTTATAAATCATAATTCATTATGGACCCAACTACGGATAAAGGCCTCCTCCATTTTGCTCCACATCTGTCTGTCTTTTGCTTTGGTGATCGAGTTTTCACCAGCTTTTCTCTTTATTTCATCAATACCTTTTTACTTTGGTCTACTGCTTAATCTTTTATTTTTTGGTTGTGTGTGAAAATTCAAAATATATGTATGTATATATCGACGCAAAAAAGCGAAAACGTAGTAAACCTCAAATACAAAAGGTACCACTAGAGCTAAAAAACCTTTCATATATATCCTTACCTTTTATATGTATCTGATCACTCAAAAACATTCGTTTCAACGCTGTACAAAATTTTCTATTGGTCATAGAGCTGCGAGACTCGCATATATTTTTCTAAACCGAATATTCAATAAAAAAATTTGGTATCTATGTCAGTTACATTTATATACGAGCAGTGCATAAATCAATTAGCTCCACTTTTTGAAAAATCTTAAATTTTAGTGTCTATTATATAGTATTAGTTAGTGATAGCTCTATAGCAGATAAGTGCTTTGACATTGAATCCTAATAAGATTCAAACGGCGATCAACTGATACAAGTAGATACAAAAATGACTACCGATTAACATTTTACATTACTAGTAAAGTGTAAAATGCTAATAAGTTCAAGCTTAACGATAAGAATTTTTTGTAAAATGTTGTGAGAAGAGTGGATTTCAAGTCAATCATATTAAATATATGAAAGCCAAAAATCTGTTCAGTTAGGTATAATAACGTGTCTATACTATAAACGAGTGTTTATCATGTGCTGTTGATATTTCAAAAGGCTTTCAGTATTAAAAGTAAGTTGTTTGTTGTACATATAGTTGTTACATCGATTGTTACCTTACGTTCGACTAATGAAAAAAATAATAATAACCAAAGCATATTTTACTTCATTTGCAATTTTAATAAGCATGCTACGAGCAAAGAAGTGAATAAAGATTTTAATTTGCCGACGCTACCTTACATTATTATTAAAGTTGCCTTCACCTGCGCTTGTGCTTTCAATAAAGTTGTCATCTTTGATACTACTTTACTATCATATATCTCTATATAAGTTGACACAAATGACATACTTATTGTATAAAACTGTCAATTAAATAATAAAAATATACAAACATCGTCGATCTAATTATCACAATTCGTAAATACAAAAACATTTTTCTCACTTCTTACTTTTGCTATTTTTTTATGGGATAGGAAGGCAAAGAGCAAACGTATCACCTGATGGAAAGCGATAAACTCCGCCCATAGACATCCGAAACACCAAAGGCATCACAAATGCATTGCCGACCTTATATGCGATAATATTAATGCATATCTGATGGTTAACTTCGTATTGATATAAAATACCTAAAAAATACATATTATAAACTATAAAAGAAAATGAGTATTTTATTTATTTAATACTTTATTGTACACATAAAATACGACACACAAGAATTAAAAGGAAAGAAGATGTACAAAGGCGAGCTTAACTCAAAATTGAGTTTTCTTCCAGCAAACCTAGGACTGAAAGAGAAATAAGATAAGCTGGGAGGATAGAAATAAGTATTTTGTTGTTCTCTCTACTCAAATGGACTTACGATTTCTGATAACAGCTGACAATATCATAAATATTTTTCATCCATCTTCCCCTTTCATTATTCATCTTACCCTAAGGCAAACCATGCACCTGTAGTGCCTACGGCGTATTAGATTTCAGTAGGTTCCATATTTACCATCAGGTGGTTTGTTTATTATAAATATACATATTTTATATATAAATACATACATTTTACACGTGTAAGAAGGTTAAAAAATGATTATAAAAATACAAAAATATAATTATTTATAAAACATACACTAAGAAAAAATAAATACAATAAGAATAATAATATAATAATTTCGTTTGAAGTAATCATCTTCTTCTAAGAGTGCCTCTCCGACTTGCGAAGGTTGACAGTCAATTCAGCACAACTCTCCTCTTCCTTCCTGGTTCACTCCTTGATATTACGTAGCTAAGACTTCCTTCTCCAACCAACGAGTCTTTTCCCCGCGACTTTTCTTATCATGATCAGTTGCAGAAATTTGCGTCACATCCCGTGATATGACCCAGGTAAGAAATTTTTCTATACTTGACGTTGGTTTGGATGGGATGGACGATTTTGTTTGACTTTCCTGAGAACCTGATTGTAAAAACACAGTATTTCATTAAAAATAATATTTAACGAATTTAAAAAAAAAACAAGTAAAATATATCAGGAAAAGGAAATTTATTGCATCTCATTCGTCCATTGAACTAAAAGGTAACTAAATGTAAAATTTTAAACTCATTTCACTGAGGACAAGGGAAAATAAATAAAAGGAAGCCGCGCCGCAACATTGGTTCGATTAAACGGTCGGCTGTTTCAATAGCGCAAAATAAATGCAGCGGATGTGAAATCTACGTTTTTATAATCTTTGACGACTTGATCGGGAGGCGGATACTGTTGTTTGGTGTCACTTTTTGCGAATCATAAACGCATTCATTTCCATAATCATATAAAACTAATATAGTTCTGTCTTTTGGACGCCAGATAAGTTTCGACTATGGTCGCGGATTCGAATCTTGGATAGGGATAAATATATGTGTAGAGGAGAATCGCCTTTATGATTTTACATAGACGATAATAATCGTATCCGACGGTATTTCCGATAGGGAACGATATTGGAACTTTTAAAAAACAAGCCTACACTTTTTTTAAAGGCCAGCAACGCATCCGTACTGCCTATGGCACTGCGGATATCTAAGAGCGGCGTAGATTGCTTTCCATAACGTGATAAGCCTGCTTTTTTGCGTTCTTATCCTATTAATTGTGTGTAACTTCCAAAATTGAGGCCCCGTATCCACGAATGACCCTGTGACTAAAAATAGTTATGATAATGAGGCCCTGTGAAAGTTATTTATTTCGAAATAACTTTTTTGCTAAATTACTTCTTCGATTGTTATTGTATCCGTGATTATAGAACAAAAAATTTTATTAAGAATACAAAAGTTTACCTATCCAATGGACAACAATAAGTCCCGCTATTTTGGGTAAAAGAAATATATTCCTTCTCAATATCGTTTCAGTTTCCCAATTTTGCCATCCATAGACTTAGTTTTACTGTTCTTTCATCCCAAACAAACTTCTAGTAGTTAGATATTCTGCGAAGGTGAAATTGAATTTAATCAAAGAAAAAGGATCCTTACATAGATACAAATGGAAGCACTTCTCCAGTCTACCGTAAAATCGGTTGCTTATTAAAGATATTGGGTTAGAATCTTAGTTTTATATAACTAATATCCTTAATATAAAATATGGGCGATCAAGGCCTGTCAAGCAAGGTTGCTTATTATCCAAAAATTACATTTGATGCTGAGAAAAAACATAAGGTACGAATACACCTATTCAACCAAAAAAGTACCATACCCTCACTAAATCGGTGTTTTATGGTATTTATTTCTATTTGATAGTGCTTTTCGTACAGTCACTGAAGACATCAATTCCTTTCCCCTTCATTTATCCAGGTCTAATTTATTAAAAGCGTCTGCCATACTATTTATTTCAGAACCATCGGTGGCGGTGATTACTTATTATACTATCAGATGATCAACATTCTCGTTTGCTTGCCTTTTTTAATGGGAGAGAAAGGCAAACGAGCAGGCGTGCACCTGATTGAAATGTGGCCTTTTCATGCTTATTCTTTTGCCGTGCCGTGGGTTGACATGCTTATTCTTTTGCCGTGGTCCATTATTAGGTGCACAACTAAGTTCTCGCTGTTTGTCATTAGATGGCTCACATTTATATACTTTTAAGTTGTTCATTGTGACTACTCTCGCATCCCTAAAAAAGCTGCAATATCTCAGTTGGCAATATTCTACGTTCTACGTCATAGTAATGATCTATACGTCGTGAGTTCGTATCCTCCATCGAACTGTTGTGTTTGAGTTTCCTACAAGCATACCTTAGGTATTATGGTTAACAAGAATTTTAGTAATATTAAAAACATTGCTAGTCTTTTTTAAAAGTATACATTCCTTAAAAATTAGTTTACTTCCACATTCAAATACGGACCATACAGCTTCAGCCGTATCAAAGATCACACACGATAAACAAAAAACTATATAAATTGGATAAAATTGTAGGCAAGTCAATTGTTAATATAAGAGCTATTCAGTCGCAATTCTTCAATGAATTATGCAACTATGGATGACTCTCCACTTACGATATTTCCAAACAGTTACTACATCGCATTATTCATGAAACGAGCGTATGCGGTCACGAAAGACGGATAACGCATTTGTGACGCCACTAGCTATGCGGATGTCTGTAGGCATCGGCGATCACTTACTATCGGGTGACCACCATACCCTCTTACTCGCACTGTTATAAAAAAGAGCTAAATAAAAACACAGGACCACGTAACGAGCTCATTAATCTACATTAAAGCGGAATTTGGATACGTAATTGCGTCTATAAGCTACCTGTTTCTCTTGTTACAGGTGCCATGCCCAAATTACACTCATTCAATTTACTAACCAACTGTAAACTCTATCCGCATGCAATTAAGTTCAAATTTCTTGATATCACTGTCGATTTTGAACCACGGTATTATCAAAGGAATTAGTACGTTGGTATCTCTGATATACTCATATATTGTGGATAATATAGCATTTAGTGTTACCTCAGGACACTGATAGCTTTATCCAGTTACGTCGACGCTTGTGACATTAAACAGAAAGTTTTCCTTCACTTACTCCCAAAGTAATATTGGTATTTTGTAGAATAAACTTTAAGTTTTAATACTCAAACTAATTTCAAATTATACAAACATTCTACTGCCTAATAGTAATAAATTTTACTGCTTATAGTATTAAAAATGAAATGCTCTCAAACCTTTTTAATAATTTTGACTATACTTATTTTCATACTTATTTAGTAATTACTTACTTTTATTTTTCATTAATTATTTACTATTAATCTCAACTGAACTCAAAGAAATCATTCTAAGGTCTATATTTCCATCTCTAAAAAAAATCTGTTTATTTATATCGCTATGAACTGCCAATCTATTAAAATTGTACCAGCACTGATATTCAATTAATAGTAAACGGTTTTTTTTCGCTGGATTAAAAAATAAACATTATTAATCAGTAGGAGCAGTAACAAAATGCAATCGTTATACTCAATATGATATTATATATTTACTAAGAATTGAAAAATTAAAAAAAGTAATAGTAATTGATTTACTTTTTAAAATCAAATGATTTCAGTTGTCACGTTTAAAACGAAAAAGTAATTTTAAATACTTCGCTTCTATATTTTTGTGATAGTCTGATTAAATTTTTTGATTCTTTCTTAGATAAGCGGATTTCTCAGACAAAGAGTCGGGCAGGAAAACAATACCAACGAAGTTTTTAGGTTTTGTTTTGTACTTATTAAAATTAAAGATATTCATTTCTTGGACATAAGAAATGACATAATTTGTCAAACGTTAGTGTATTTTTTTTATGAAATAGAAAGGCAAACAGCTCGTTTGCCTTCCTATTTCATAAAAAAAAATATGGAGATGGAAAGCAATCAACGCCGCCCATAGACTTCCGCAGCGGCATAGGCAGTGCAGAAGCATTGGCGACCTTTAAGGAAAATGTCATTATGGGAATTGGGAGGCCGAGTTCTGGAGGCCCAACACCCTCTCTCCTGCCTCTACCAGGAGAGAGGGTGTTGGGCTTCCAGAACTCGGCCGCTTACCCTACGAAGCGTGGCAGGTAAGCTACCGCTCAGACGCCGGTTATCTACTTCCCCGAGCGAGCCAACCCATTCATGCTACAGACAAATATTATGCCATTTTTGACAAAGTATTCGTCTGCAACGTGCCTCTACCACTGTAAACTAATTTCTACAATTTGTAAATAAGTTTTTAAGGGCGAAAAACGGTGAAAACTCAGGTGTCCTCATTTTTGTCCTCTTTTTAATTTTATTGAATTAATTTATAATTAAGTATATAAACAATATTTTATAAAATATAATATTACTAGGAAAAAAGAATAACAGACTTGAGTAGATCAGCCTTATATCTTGTAACTGCAATTTTTAAAGCACATTTCAATTGTACTAATCACCATTGAAAAAGTAGACTTATTTGATCATCTCAGCATGTCCTCTGATTATTATCATCGTTATTAAGATAATAGGAATTCTTTTCTCACACAGTCGGCACTCTGCCGGCGCAAACCTGTTTTGTAACTGTAATGCAGCAATTACTAACATAGTATTGTAGATAACCATGGCATTCAAATTAACAATTAATCGGTCCTTTCGCGGATTATGTACCGATGCGTTGTAACCAGCTGCATAAATGTGAGACTAGAAAAATGCTTACAATTTTTTTTATATAAAAAATGTAACAAGCCGTAATGTCTCTTTAAAGTTTGGTTACCAGCAAAAAATAGAATAGGGGCGCCCCATTTCGTCCCCTGGTTGTCATACGAGGCGACCATGGAAACAAATACCAGTATGTAAACGGCAACGTCTTCCTAAGAATAATTCCAATATGCTGTTTCATGGCAACACCCCTTAATTTTGAGGAAAACCAATCTCCAATAACAAACTTACGGCTGTATTGATTACTTGATTGGAACATTATACTGACAGTACATCTGCTTCAACTATGGAGAGAGCTACTCTCGGATATAATTCGGAATGAAGGAATCCCCCAGAGAACCAAAGTCACCGATAAAGAAGAAATGGGCTGATCACGTTTGTCGAAGAACTGATAACCGCTGGAGTAGACGAGTGCTGGAGTTGAAACCGCATCTTGGCAAACGTAGTATGAGACGCTCCTCGGCTAGATGGTGTGACGATATGCTCAGAACGGCCGGTATAATCTGGATGCGTAAATTCGAAGATCGAGCTAGGTGACGCTTCTTAACCTAAGTCCAACAGTGGACTATGGAGTGACTTATCGCGGATAGATTGCTATATATTGATACATTTTATATAACTGTTGTGCCTCGTTTTATTTTTTCCACAATGTATCGGTTTAAATTATTTTTTGTTAATTAAAAATTGCTTTTGTTGAGATGTGATTGGTATTTTTCTCTTTGTAACAAGATTAAAATTTAATTATACATAATCAACCGTTTTATTGTTCAGTTTAATTAATTTTCTGAAAAATTTATTTATTTGTTTCTCATTCTCTGTTTGTAATCATAAACCCGTGTATACTTTAAATGAATACAATTTATTACAAAACAACGTACTCTAAAATGTAATGAGATAAGAATTAAGAAAGTCAACACGTTATCAAATCTACCACTTGAGTCTAATACACATTCGTGCCCTGTTAACTCATACGTGATTAATCAACTGAATCGCTGAGTCGGAAGGCCGGTTATGTGCTCAGTACATCCGGATAGACGGAGCTTATTTTGCCGTGGGTGAAGCAAGACATTATATACTAAATTACAGAAAATGTATTAGATACAATAAATAAAAAGGAACATTACTAAACGTTATTATATAACAAAAACTGATTATTACATGCGGTGTGATTCATGAATGGTGTGCCCGTAATCATCACACTGGACAAGTCGGTTGACATACGCTGAGACAGACATTAAACAATGCTATTTAAATAATTTATATTTCTATTTAAATAATATTATAAATTTTAACTATTTGTATAACAAAAAGGTAAATGCAAGAAAATACCGTCATAAATATTTCACAAGCAATAAAAGTAACGTTAAAACCGACGCAACCGGTCGAGACGACGGCGAAATCGGTAAATCTTTGTACGATGCCAATATTCCCTAGTATCTCGATCTGATAACAGTGGTAGATGGCCGGCTTTGTGTAGTTTTATAGGCTTCATTTAAATGTACCTAGGTCTTGATATGTCATGATGAAAAATATATTTTTCAATTCATATTAGATGTTTAAGACACTAAAGACAGAAAACTCGCTGCCCCAAAAAAGTAGCAGTTATATATATATATCACATACTTCAGATCAAAGAATTACAATCTAACATATCAGATGACTACTTGGATTGGTGATTAAATTTTATAATTTCTGAGCATAAGCTTAGTTCAAATCGCGGCCGAAAATATTTTTTTAAATGTTACAATGATTACTTATCATTCAGAATTTGAATTTTGACCATAATTCACTTAGAATATAAATTTTAGTCTTGGTATTTAATCGCTAAAAAATATGGCTTAGTTGAACAAATAATAGACTGTTTTTGAAACCTTCATTTTAAACTGTCCACAAATTCAAAAGCGCAACTCGACACGAAGAAAACGCATAAAAGAAGGAAAAAGAAACAAACCGCAAGCACGACGACATTATACCTTTTTTTACTAAAGAAGTCTTGCTTTGACGTTAGGAGCGGTGTATTTCTTCTCTAACATAAACGTTTTTTGATAGTATATTTCTATTATAAGCTGATTTAACTATAGCGACTTTTTGGAGTCCTAGAAGCTTTATCTGCTCAAGATATGTATGTATTTTAGCATCTTGCTAGTGCAAAACAATACAGAAGGCGAATTTTCACCTAACGAACAGAGTACCCCGCGAGCTGGGTAGAAGTATAAGGACTAGGGGTTGATCATCCCTTATTTATGTTATAGGGAGGCAAACGAGCGTGTCGCCTGATGGAAAACAATTAACGCCGCCCATAGACATTTGCAACACAATAGACATTACAAATACGCTGCCGGCCTTTGAAATATTATATAAGTAGGCTTGCCTGTATGAAGCCTTAATGACTCCACAGGTCATTGTTTTCTAATTAGGGAGTCCACGGGTTTAGTATCATTAAATAATTTCAAGTCGTTTCTATTTGTGGCTTTGTAATCCTTACATGTGTCCATCGCTCATTCTCGAGAACCGGGCGGCGGCTGAAGTATTCTGGAGTATTTATTGGAAGTGGCCGCCCCTGAAGAGGAAAAAACTCTTGTCCGAACTCTTTGGTAGTAATCAAACTAAGGGAAAAAGATAACTCGAACACAGCACATTAAGCACTAGTGACAATATGATTTTAGATTCGTTCTGATTTGAAGGTAAACAGACATCATAAAAAAGCGGTCATCAACCTTTTTAATATAATATATGTTAATACAAAGGTTATATTTAAAAAGTAAATTAATGCTAATGTTTTTATTTAAATCTTAATAGATCTATGCACATAATCGTACGTTGACATTTAAATAAGTTATACTGATTATTGTATAACCCCTACATACCTACCCGAAACGGTACAACATTTAAAATTCCCTTATATATTATTATTAATATAATTCCCTTATATATTATACTATTGTAAAATAGTATAAAGCCGTATCTTTACAATGAAAATTAAAAAAAGTCATTCTTCTTATGTTCAAACTTGGTAGGTACAAAATTGATAGGTTTTTCTATGAATATGACACGATCGTCATGTTTTGCGCTGTAAAATCTTCAAAGGATTTTAAAACAAAATTTTCAAACGTTTTGGCACTGAAACACGAGATCAAGGTTTTTTTATACTATAATAGTTGGTTTTTTTTTCTGTAATGGATATATTCAAAACAAAGAAACCCATCAAAGAACGAAAGTTCAGAAAGACCGCTTCATTAGCAAACTTGAAATGCCACTCGCCCAGATGGAATGACATACTGCGAGGTGCAGTTTGGCTGATAACAACTGGATGCATGATACGGAAGATCGGGCTAGGAGGCACATCTTGAAGGAGGCCTAACTACAACAATGAACTGCTGTCGATTGCTGACGATAATGATGATGAAATTAAAAAAATAACTATTGTACGATAATAGATCAATGTGATTTTAATTCAATATGTAAATAAGATACGCATAAAAACATTTTTATACCAAAAGTAGTTTTATCTCTGTATCGGTTCTTGCTCCGAAGAACTGACTGGCATACATAAGTATTAATGATCCATGAACACGAAAGTTGATACAAACGTCGCAGAGTTAAATCTGTCTAAAAAAAAAATTAATGGAATCTACCGCTGCGGGACGAATGACGCCCGCTGCGCCGGTCCTGTAATCAGATAGTGAGACCATACTGGGAGTGGAAAGAAGATTGCATTTGTCCCACTTTTTTAGTTAACTGTATCTGTAATTGGTACATTAAATATTCAAATTTTATTGACTAACGATAATTTTATTTAAAAATCATTGTTTTATTTGTAACCTTAAGAATTTGTAAATATTTATAAAAATTGTTTTGGCATTCTTTGAAAACCAATTCGTCAACGTTTTCTCTTACATTTCAATTATGATTTATCTTCTAATTCAATTACGATTTATCATCTTAATTTTAAATTTTAAATATATTTTAATAGTATAGCTTGTAGTTTTAGCTTACTGTAATTTGTGGTGTTAAAGCCATTGTACCGCGATTGCTTCGCCCCGCTTGCCTCGGTACTTCCATAACCTCACAAAACGTCGACATTAATTTTTACTGCCTTATTTTACTGAATTATCGACAGTCGTACAGTGAGTGAATCCGATTCGGAAGCCCGATTCTTTCCTCCTTCCTTTATTTACTTCTCCCCCTCCCACCTTTTTCTTCTCGTACTCCCATTATTAAGATCCTTACCCCAAAGTAGACAAGACATCTACAATGGGCTTAGTCCTGTCGATGTCCATGGGCGCCAATGGTTACTTATCATCAAGTTAGATGCCCTTGCCGCTTGCCCATTTGCCTATCGCTTTCAAAAAAATATATATTTTCTTTATTATTATATAATTTTTTATGTTCCATCATATGTATACCTTGTAAAAAATGGAAAAATATATATCCAGCAATGAAAGTACATAATAAACATGTAATTTATAGTAGAACTCTCAAACTAATGAGCACGACATGCTTAATTGCTTTTAAACGCCGTTAGTCTGGTTCTCCTTACGTTCTTCCAATAACTTGTGAGCTGTTTGACCGGTATGTGAACGTCCACTGCGTGCGCGGAATTCAAGGGGATGCAAACAGATAAGTCAACAGCGATCAACATTATTAATAGTATGTTGTTACGTCAACTACGGCGGTTGTAGTGAAAAACACAATTTCTATATTTCTAATAATATTAGGCTACAAATAAATTGCCTGCATACCCAACCAACTGAGCTATTGTAGTACCATAGCCGATATAAGGAATATATACCCTCATTTGTTATTTAATTATGATACGGAATATGTGCAACGCCTTGCAATAGGTTGCCTAGCTAATTCGCGTACCTATGATGTTAAATAATACAATTTTTAATTAAATGTTTTCGATCAACACAACCACGACCAAAACAAGCTTTGCTCAACATGAAAATAATTTTTTGGGTCCGTTTATATATACTAAATTAAATTGGTTAGAGAAGTCTGATAATCTAAATGTCAACTCACTAGAAAAACAAATGGCTATCCAACCTGGCATATAATTCTACAGAATTAATATAAAGTAATAAATAAATTAAACATACACTCAGACAAACGCACTCACTGAAAAAAACGCTGCACCAATCGTGATTTCTAATGTAATTTTTATTTTTTCTAAACTAAATTTCTTTTTGGTTTGTATAATTAAGTTTATAGAGTTTCATATTAAGAATGACAATTACAATAATACATGTAATATATGCTAAGCAACCTATTTGCGACGTATCAGTGCATATATTATCTAGCACATATTTCTAATCATCATTAAATAGCAGATAAGGGTATATTTTTACACCGGATCTTAAACTATTGCTGTTCAAGCACCAATATACATCATTAGTATATTTCTTCAACATATTTATCGCTTCAATTATCTGGATTTTTAAAATTAAGCTTGTATTTGAATAAAAATTATACATTTCCAAATCGAATGACATTTACAAATTCTTTGTATGCACGGCAAACTGATACATCTGAACGTTTCAGCCTCATTATTGTGAATATTTGCAGAATTCCGTAATTAAACTCGATTTAGTGAATGTATGCCTAAAATGGTGTACAATAGAGTTTACTTTTCTCCAAATCAAAACTGTCCTCGTGTATTCGCTGGCGGCATATTTTCAAAGAACTCGATGAGGTTATCACATTCACAGCATAAATTAGCGAGTTACGAGTTTGCGTCCGAAGCATTAATAGCTTAATCAGCTTTACTTCGTTTACATATGCTGGTTTTATCAGTAAGACTTTTATTTTTTTTTAACTGTTTTATTTAACTGGATTTTATATGTTTTTGTTTGTTTGTTTCAAAATTTACGATGCATTTTTCAACTATTTTTACTATACTCTTATGAAACTTTGCACACCTATTAAATTCCCATAATAGTGCATCATTACAATAATTCCATTAAATATTGATATCTCGCAAATAAGCGTACAGTCGTCTAAGAAAGCAATCCAGAATATTTTCACATCGCGGACTAAATTATTGATTTTAAAAGGTTTCCATGAGACCTTTTTAACCTTTGAATATGCCGTCTCAAAAAATAAATGACTTTTTTTTGTTGAACAATGGCTGGAAGGTGTTTCTGACGAGGGTGAAGTCTTTATAAAACGATTATTGAGGCGTTTTCTACTTTAATAGATTAAAAATGTAATTGAAAGTTATATTATTATACTTTACAAGAAAATATCTCATTTTGATTAGCTGCCATGATTGTTTGTCACGATCATATAATATTATAATATTTATATATCATATCATAATTATATATATATACTTATATAATTATGATATATATTTACTTTTTGAGCGGTTCTGGGTATAGAATATGACCATCCTCTTTCTTCTAAGGAGCTTCTGAGTTATGAAATCTGATCTGCGATCCTAAATCTATCCAATATGCATGTCGGTTACGTCATCGCCTCATCGTCAGGCATGTAAGGACATTACAACAGTGGTTATTACTACTGCTTTAATAATGATGATATTTTGTATGGTTTCATCTACTTTTAATAAGTGAAATAAATTACATACAGTGCATAAAACCTTGTCAATGATTTCAAGATATTTTGTATGGTTTCATAGCATTATATCTATGATCATTCTTTCACAAATGGGGACGCTTCTGCAGTATAGTATGACATATTTTGGCTATAAAAACATGAGATGTATGAAAGTTGAAATAAGTTTCTACAAACAAATCAATGAAAATCCCGCGGCAATCTACTACTGGAAATACTCGTACATAGGCCTCCCGATATGCCACCTAGCCCACCTATCTTCGGCTTAACCCATCCAGTTACACCATATAACCGGGGAACATCCCACGTATCCCAAACATAGTTTGCTAATATGCAGTCTCTACTCCAGCACTAATCTATTCCAGCGGTTGTTGGTACTCCAATGAACAAATACAGCCCATGCCACTTCGGTTTCCTAATTTGGTTCTCTGATTGTATTTACTTGGAAGCTTTTATGTTGACATGAAGTTAAATTCATTCGTCATTCTTATTGTAAAAAATCAATACAAATTCAAATTCTCACATCTGGAATTGGTTATACCAAACGCAAGAGCAATATGCTGTTGACAGATATGTGATTAATTACCCGGGCCTCTGATTCGGAAAACCGGTTGTGCCGCAGCACGTCGGGATAGACGAGAATTATTCCGGATTTCTCATCTCGAAAGGCAAAGCGTTAAATCTCATATTAAAATATTGTTTATTCTACTTACAATATCTATTTTTTTAATGACGGCGACGTGGTTCGTCACCCGTCACGTCCTGATTCTCACGAGGGCGAAAAGTGACTAATGGAGAGCCGTTTCGCTGCGATGAATGGTAGCGAATGGAGCTCTGTGGTCTCTGCCAACCCCTGCGGTGGATAGGCGTGAATATATAAAATAAAATGATTTAGGTTATATTTTAGTCTCCGTCAACATTCTTCTCGCACTAACGTCCTTCTCGCTCACACGTATATCGTATTATTCAATGCACTGAGACGAGCATATTTCTTCGCATTACGGATATACACTCAATTTTGAAGGAGGCGAATCCAGGAGTGAATTTAACGACTGTCTATATGATGATTAAATCAATAAAAAAAATAAAGTCAATTCCTCCTATTATATCCTGTAAATATCATATAGAAGAATCTTTTTTCTCCCACATAAATTAAAAATTAATGAATTAACAAATTAATATTTGAAAAAACTGTATTAACATCAAGAGTCGTGTACTTAAAGTTTAAAAAATATATTTTGAACTTGAGTGGATGAATAAAAAAGTATTTTATTATGTGACTGAAAGTTTGAAAAGATATGTAAATAAATATATACAGGAATAATGTGAACTAATAGTAGGAATTGAAAAAATGATTCTTTCATCTTTCATAACCCATATTTATCCAACTGCTGGGCACAGACCTCCCTATTTCTGGGGGAACGGATCAAACCCATCACGCTTCTCCAATATGTATGGTAGGCTAATTAGACACGGAATAATTATATTTATGTACACATATATTTACCTCTATCTGGGGATCGAACCCGCGACTATTGACTCGGTAGGCAGCAACTCAACAACTGAGACAAACGGTCGTCGATAAATAGCAACAACAAAATTAGTCCTGTTAATATATAAATAAAAATAATTATTACATTAAATAAGACCATAACCTACGAAATCTCTATGTAGTTAAACAAAGGAGTTTAAGAAAATAATACACGTCTCATATAAAATATAGGACAATGAATTATTCATAGCCGAGCGCCGTTAACAAATACTGAACTGCTCTGTTTTCAAGGGCGTGAAGAGGTTCCGCGATCTGAAGTTTTTTATACGACGCATTACTGAGGAAAGCTTTCTGTCAACTTCAGTTGTTTTTTATTAAGAAGGCAAGAAGTTGAAAAAACACATTTTCTTTAAGGGCAGCCTTCTTGTGGTCTCTATTTCCTTCAGTGGCAATCGGGTTACGTTACGAAAAGTGTTTTTTTTTTAAAAAAACAGCAATTACTGAATAGCTTAATACTTAATATATTTTCCTACAATAGCAGAAAGATTTGTAAACTAGTTCATTTATTAATTAAATACTAAAAACGATTGAAAGCAAATTTTGAATGTGAAAATAACAAATGAGATAGATCCTTGTAATCCGGAAAATTACAGCCACTTATTGAATTCTGATAGTTGTCAAATAAAATTACAATCACTATTAATGATTAAATATTACATAATATTATTATAATAATGTAAATAACTTGCATTTGCTTAACGCGTCCAGTTGCTGCCAGACACCCTACGCAAATCGTTACTGAATCTAGCGTTTCATACATATACATAAAAATCGACGCAAAAAAGTGAAAAGGTAGTAAACCACAAAATGAAAACTTACCACCAGAGCTAAAAAAAATCTTTTAAAATTTCTGAAAAAATTGTATTATCTAATCACTCAAAAACAGAAAGTTTCAACGCTACACAAAATTTTCTATTGGTCGTAGAGGTGTGAAACTTAGACCATTCGACGCAGTATTTTTTTCTTATCAGAATATATAATTTTTTAACATCTGTATTACTTACCCCAATCCGCATTTCCTTTCCTGCCCCTTCCTTTCTTCTCTATCCTTTCCCTTCCTCTCCGCCAATCCACGGTCTGCCGTGCCAATGGATGCATGGCTAGGGGCGAGCCTAGTCGCAAGCGTGCCGATCGTCCCTGGGTCGGGCTTCCTCGGGGACTATGGTGCCTTACCTCAGCATGCAGGGCTCTGCTGGGGCTGACCTCCGTCCTCCCTTGCGGCTCGTGGGATTCACTAAGACGAATTTAATATACCTAATTTGTCGAAAATGACGGCGACGTGGTTCGCCACCCGTCACGTCCTGATTCTCACGAGGGCGAAAAGCGACCAATGACGAGCCGTTTCGTTGCGATGAATAGCAGCGGATGGAGCTCTGTGGTCTCTGCCAACCCCTGCGGGGGATAGGCGTGAATATATATAAAAAAAATGTATTACTTACAGCGTTTTCGCTTTTTTTGGTCTATATACATATATTCAAAAATTTTATAAAAATTTACATATAACAAATAACTACATACATACATACATATCGTTACGCCTGTTCCCCGTAAGGGTAGGCACAAACAATAGATCTCCATCTAGTACGATCTCGGCATACTTTCCTAGCTTCCTCCACACTCATTACTCTCCTCGTACAAGAACTAACTTTGTACAACATATTACAGGAAAAATTTTCTATGTGGCGGAGAAGGACCGCATACAAAAAGTTGCATTTAGAACATATAGATGTATGTCAACGAATTTATGTCTTATACATTAATTACTACCCCATTCATCCGATCGCCATTAAACTTTGGAAAGTTGTTGAACACCAACCCGTGAAGGTTTCGATGAATCTTTCCTACGATAGGTAGGGCACGAGTAAAAAAGTGACACAATGTGTATTGAATTCTATCATAACGAGTTTCTTTACTTCTGAGATCGCAGCAACGCGCGACGGGTAAGCTAGTCAGATATAAATTATAACAGATCCTTTAATTAACTAGGAAACTTTTTGCTTTTAACAAAATTAATTATGAAGTTGAATAAGATACATAAAAGGAACAATATTAAACGAATAATCGGGCCAACAACCGAGAGAAGTAATGAGCTCCAACTTGTGCTGAATACAATGCCCCCCGGGGCGGTCTGTCTGTATCTCACAATCAGATCCGCCACGGTATCGCACTGAAAGGATAGGACATATCGCACTGAAACTATTTATACAATACTTATGAGATTAATAATATTATTAACCATGTGGATGAGAGGCGATCTACTACGGTGCGTTTCTCTCGAAATTTCTTTCCACGCACCACCACACTGTGGAACCAGCTACCTTCGACGGTCTTACCGAACCGATACGACATTGGCACCTTCAAAAAACAAGCCTACACATACTTAAAAGGCCGGAAACGCTTCTCTGACTCTTGCGGTGTCGCGGTTGTCTATGGGCGGCGTTGATTGCTTTCCATCAGGCGACACGCTCGCTCGTTTGCCCTCCTATCCCATAAAAAAAAATTCGTCGTGTTTCTCGTACTTTTTATACATTTATTTAACGTTTATTTTCAATCAATATATTTCTATGTATATAGAGGCTTGACACAGCTGTAATGGACGACTTGGTTACTACCACAACGTCAGAGAATACCGATCTTATAGGTAGCATTTTACTATGTTACCGGGTTTCTTACGGAAAGTGCAATGATCGGGAAGCCCACAACTTATCTCTTACCTCATTTGCAGTGTCGTTGGTTGTGCAGGTAATTACTTTCTAATAAGTGACCCACTAGGTAGTTTACCCACCTTCTTCGTAAAAGGAACACTATACACACACACAAAAACAATATATACCAACTCATTGAGGGACGATTGGACGTTGCATTTACAATCTAGCACCATGAGTTTTCTGCTATCATTTGACTCGAATCATTTAATGATTTTCTTGTTTTTTTGAAAAAGATAACATACGACAAAGAGGGTAAAGAACCATGCATGTGTGACCTTGCTCGATCGGAGAAGTACCACCCCTTGACAAAACATCGAAGAAGTGGTAGGATATTTCTGTCATGAATATTTTGATCTCTTTTAAGAATAGGAAGAAAGAAGTCGTAGTATTTAATATTGATTAATTTATCTATAATTTATTTATATTTTTATATTTTGCATAATGATTTTAATCTTTATCGCACTGTCAAACAGAAATCATTTAATTACTTTTTACCGACAATTTCTATAAAATATATGTCGGATCGGTTAGAATTTCAAAGTGCGACCATCTTTCACTGATTTTTAATATAAAATGTACAATTTTTTTCTGCTTCAAATGCAAGGGAGTGAAACAGGGATAGCGAGTAGGCGGAATTATAGGGGGTGTTGTAATGCTACTAGGGGATGACCCTCTGCATTAATTTTAAATATGAAGATCGTTGGATAGTGGGGTTAACAACATCAAAGATTTTTTTAATAAGTAAACATAGTTAATATTCTATTTGTTTTAAAAAGATTTTTTAGTAAAAAATCATAATAAAACATTTTACAATCATAGTTCCATATTAAGTTTTCTGTCTCGTAAGTGGCGGGGCCCTCCGACTGCGGAGATAATGGTCGTGAGTTCAATCACCGCATCGGAATAAATATATGTATGAATTGCAAATATTTATTTTGATTGTGGTAAACCCGCCCAGTTGCATTGGACAAGCGTGGTAGGTCAATGCGCGTTCGTCCAGAAATGGAGAGGCCCGTGCTCAGCAGTGGGACATAATATGGGTTGTTAAAAAGTACTATTACGAAAATACACTTAAAATGAACACAAGAGTGTATTCATTCTCATCAATCAGCATATATATCTGTAAGGCATAAAATTTTTTATGGCCCTAAATGTATGATAATATGATATTAATCATTATCAACCGTTTTTGGACATAGTCCAATCTTCGGCTTCTCGAAAAAAAATTATTATTATTTTCACCACTACGCCATTGGGTCGTCAGTTATACGTTTAACAGTTGAAGTGCACTGATATGGTTGCGCCCAAATCCATATTTTTATAATAATAATAATGATTCCCAGCATGTCATAATCACACCACTTTTCTTCCCATAAGTGTCATACGAGGTGAGTGCGGTAACAAATAAATTTTACTAGATGGACAGCAACGTCTACCTGAGTAACAGAAACCAAACTGCGATTTTAAATCCTGCTTCTACCGGGTTTACAGCTGTGTTAATGTTAATGGTTTATGTTATAATAATTACATGGGTAGTAATTTTATACTCGCTCCGAGTGGTAATTTTGACATTCGCCTAAGGACGACAGAAATGAACGCTATGGCATTGATCATACGTGAAGAGTATAAATTTAATTAAATAAAAACTCGAGCTCGAGAGAATAAATTTCAAATATTTCCAACATGCTCACACAAGCGGGTGTGACGTGACAGACAAATGACGCGCGATTTATGTTCCCGACGATCACCCACCACCGCAGATGTTTGATGGCCATCATAAACCATCTATACACCGCACATGCTCTCATATATTTTATTTAAGCCTTCCCACAATAAATATCACACGTTTGTACGAAAAATAAATGCAGTACAATCTCTATTTCTATTAACATTCGTATTAAGGTAATGGCCATATTTGTATTATTAGGCCTGATAAAGGGATAAGTAATATTTGATTTTTTAGTCAATAATCAAACCACTGCTGGGCATGGCCTACACATTATTGAAGAAATGAACATTAACCTATTACGCTTGTCCCAGACGGTTAATCCGTCTGGGACAAGCGTAATAGGTTAATGTAACCAGCCTCGGAATAAATACATGTACGTCATACATATATTTACCCCATGTGGAATTTGTTACATTGCCATTGTACCAATTCCATCTTCGTAAAGTTTGATTAATTGTATAAAACACTTAAAAAAATATGGAAAGTAATTTATTCTTTAATATTTTCTTAGATAATATGTAAAAATTTTCTACAGTCGTATCAAACACTCAAAACAGAATTTTTTTTGATGTTTTGTCCGTCTGTAAGCTAAAAGAGGATTATTTTGTGTGTTACAAGCTTTTATAGAACTATAAAAGTTAAATAATATTTTCTTAAATAGATCTAGCCGTATTAGAATTAATGTCATTATTTAATGTTTTTATGCAATAGACTAAACTTATTTTTATATGACTTGTGGTGCCATCTGTGGACAGACGATGTAATAATAATGTTGGTTTATATAAAATTTAATTAGTTAAAAAAAAATTAGAATTATGTAAAATTCATATACGAATACATATATAATATATAATATTTTGTATATTATGTTTCATTTGTTTGTTAAAAAAGATATTGCTGTTATGTTGGAGCAAATCTATTTTTATATTTATTGTCAGTCTTTGTTTTTTGTAAACTGTTTTTGTTCGCCTTCTTGATTGTGTGTATAAAAGCCGAAATTCAGACGGGACGAAATTCATTGCAATTCCAACTTTTAGGCCTAAAAAAAATATACGTGAACAAAGTCACAAACACTAAAATAAATGACATTATATATATTGACAAATCTCGCTCCGTTTTCATTCACGTCCTATAAAAGTATCAGTCAGGTAAATAAGACGAAATGCTGAATCGTAAAATGGTTTCATTTTATTACAAGAGAATAAACTCCGAGAACGTTTTGGTAGTTTTGTTCGAAGACGGAATTTAATAAAAAAGAAACGCCTGTCTGTTCATTCCAAATTATGCAAATTACCAACCATCACAGATCGAGCGGGTAAACGATTTGACGTATACCCCTGTCGAGCTCAAATATTATGGAGATGGGACCAACCACTTCTCCACAACTCATGTACATACATATGGACATATATAAAGTTTTGAGTCTCTTATATATACACTTTTATAATCACAAATACGAGTATACAATTAATGACCGCATTTTTATGGGAAAGGAAGGCAAAAAAGGAGGCGTGTCATCTTATGGAAAGCAATCAACGACACCCTTGGGCATTGCAGACGCCTCTGAACAACGCGTAGGCTTATTTTTGACATAACTTAGTAGTTAGATTACCAAAGTTCTAAAGCAAATTTCAAGTTTCGGGTATTTTTTTTTAATTCCCGGATTTATTTAGTGTACCTAGTTTATATATCGAAAACACTTATTTTCTTCCGAATATATCAAACAATTTTAACCCTCAAGCACCTTATCTAGCTATCTTCGGCTATATCCTCCCAGTCTTTTTTAGCTGCCCTGCACAGATGCGTTTCCCAAAACACGGTCTCCACTTCGGCACTCACTGACGATTTCTATGCTTTATGTTAGTAAATACTAAACAGTATTTATAAGAAAGCTTGTTTTCACTTAATTAACATGCCCGACTGTAAGTGAGCAATTAAAAGTCAAAAAAAGGATTTCGAGGTATCAACAGGCATTGACTACAGTTGGTTTACTTCTTATAAGTACAGAGTTGTCTTTCCATAGCCACTCCGCAATACGGCACGAGCCTTATTGGAATGTAATCATATAAAAAAGCTAATTACACAATAACGATCGTACTTTCTTCGAACTCTTCTCGGTACGTAGAAGCCTAGCAAGATAAAGCTTGATGAAATCAAATATCCGTTTACAATATCCATATAAAGTGTTTACGGGTCTTAGTGAGTTGCTGTCTTGGACTAATCATTTTATGTAGGGTTTATTTAAATTAAATCATTAAATTAGGACTTGCTAAAACACGTGTGATTCCCACAAAATTATTTATCTAACATTATTATTTTCAACTTTTGGACAATAAGATCACGAGATAATTAAAATTAAATTGGAACAGGCTCCTCTTTAGTCGGTTTTTTGGTTTACAAATAACGTTCAAAACAACTTTTTCCTTGCTACCTATTTTATTTTGTAACATATTTACTTTACCTAATAACTATTCCTAAGTGCAATGTATACAACATGTAGACATTTAAACATTTTTCAATTTTTTTACGGTTCTGTGTCTGCAGAAATCAAAAGTTATTACAATAAAAATCTTACCGTCATAAACAAGCATTCTAACACTACTAGCCGATCCGGTGATATGTACGTGTGTCGTTGGCTGATGTTTTTTAATTATTTCTACCAGACCATTTATTTATATACAAAAACTATATTTGTTTTATTGTCATTTAAAAACTTGCTTACATTTGGTGTGCGTTGATGGTGGGGATACCAAAGGCCAGAATAAATTAAATATTTAGAAGTGGTATTTGTTAACATTGTTTTTTTTTTAACCGCCCACACATGTCCCACTGCTGAGCACGGGTCTCTCCATTTCTGGAGGAACGGACGTTAAACCCACCGCGCTTGTCCAATACGGATTGGCGGAGTTACCAGACTCGGAATAAATATTTGTAATCCATACATATATTTATTCCGATGTCCATTATTCCGATATCGAACCCGCGACCATTGACTCCGCGGGCGAAGGGCCCGCCACTGAGCGAATTGGTGCATTGTTTTAGTATTAAAAATATAATATTAATCTAATCATTATGATCACCCTGTAAAGCTGTGAAGCACCCTGTAAAGTTTCTTAAAATTTAATTCAATGTTACGCCATGTTACATGCGATACTTATATTTAAGTATACTACAATTGAATCCATTACCCCCGCTTCTCCTAATTAATGTTCATTTTCCTACTTACCGAGTAAGCGATGAATTAATCTTGTTAAATGAATAGACCGCACCGCCTCTTGTAAGGCTGTGACATGCTTAAATCCTGTGAGATGTATAGCCTCTAATACGTTTAACATTTAGGGGATGCGTTGTCTTTATATGTATGTACATATGTTATAAATTATTTATTCATATAATATAAATTTATTTATAAATTTCACACAGTGACTTTGTAAAATCCTCCCTACTTGCAAGAGAAGAGACTGCTTTGAACTATTGATGATCAAAATTGATGATGTTATTTATAATAACTACTGAATCCCAAAAATCGAAACTTCATAGACACTTCAGGCTTAAATATTTGTCTTTGTGTTCCCGTTCGTTTATATTCCTTAACACATTCCGTACCAAACCGTTTTTCCCGATTTGTCGCTTTCAGTTCAAATTATTTGATGTTTTAGCTAATAATTGATATATTACCACACAACATACAATAATCGATCCGAAAGTAATAAGTACTTTTATAGTATACTGGTGTACCATTTATGGTACATTTGGCCTTAAGGTCAACTTCAACGTACCATAAATAGTACACATAGCACGGAGCGTGTTAAATGTGGATACTAGATCAAGCTCAAAACTTATAGAAAATAAGTTAGACGAGCGAAATTAATACTGATTTTAATGTCATAGTCTGAGGTATTAAAGTAACAAAGGTTTGTTCAAATAAATTTGAGATTCCACAACTAGATAGAGGTGAGTGACGATCAGCGCAGTGCGGAAGGCAATAACATAATTCCATCACTTCTATAATATTTCTACTTCTTTTTAAGTGCTGTTTCAACTATTATAGCCTGTGTTAGAGTCAAATATTGTACACAATTTTTCTTAATCTGATTTCTGATAGCATTCTTTGTTATTCAAGTATAAAATATTTGTTATCTGTAAAAAGTTCGTAATTGGGTTTTTGTTTTTTAATTAAGTAATTGGCTTTAATCATATTAATATATGTATATGTGCTAGCTTTAATCCTTATAAAAATTATAGAAGTGCATTCCATTACCGCTGTAGTTTATTCATTGAGATACATCAATGAATATACAGTGTTTTTACTGAAACTTCTACGCACCACCGCTTTGTGGAACCAGCTAATTTCAATATTAATTCCAAACTAATACGTGAACAATTAAAAAACAAGCGTACATGTTTCTCAACGGTCCTTAACGCTTCCTATGGGTTAACAAATGTCTATGGACGGCGTTGATTGCTTTCGCCAACGACGGGCGACGTTGATAAAAAAGTAAGGAATTCCATTAATTAATATGATTCCTTGTAAATTTAAGATATACCCTTTAACAATCAGCGATTTTTAAAACAAAACTTTACTGAAACTGAATGTACAGTCAGAGTGCGAAATGGGAGACGAAAGCTTACGAGACGTTGTTTTACGTTAGGAAATAAACTGCTGTTTCAAGATAAATGACTCCGAAATTCAGCGACGAGCACTTTATTTAGTACAATTTATTGTTGAACAATGCGTTGATATTACACTATACTAATCTATTTATGGTTAAAAAGTATATTTTTATTTCTCACACATACTCGAGAAGTTTCTAGATACTAATTCCAGTACCTTATACTATTATAATTATAACCTTATTATAATTATAATTGGTGACGTCCAAGGTTTTAGGTTAGTTTAAGGGAAGTTAGTGTTTTTTTTTTGCGAATGAGCGCAGAAACAAATACAGTCCATCATGTACACCATAGTCTCATTCTAATATATAATACTATAAAATTAAACTATCATGTTGAAGTTCTGAATCTTCTATCATATCGCAATTTTTTTGTTTTTGAAAGTTAAATCCGATCCAAATTCTACGTTTGAATTGCGTACAAAATAAATAAAAGGTTTTCACATTACATTAAAATTTAACGTCATCTAAAAGCTCGGACGGTCGTAAATTCTTTATCGCATTAGTCTAGGGAACGCAATGAAATTCAAGTAAATTGCATTCGAGCATGCTTGGGGTTTCATCAAAGGCTTCTCTTTAATTAACTGACGCAACACTTTGTATGGACAACTCTTAAATATACTTTCGCCCAATATAAGCCCGTAATGTCAATGTAAGTAAACTCAAAACAGGTTGAAGTACGACAGTCGTAGTACATTTACATACAAGTAAACCAGTTTTATTACGCCCCTTCATATCCTGTTTCCATTGTACGACGATAATCAACTTAGATTATTAAAAGTATTATATTTTTATTTTAAAACATAAAATAATAAAAATTTGTATAAGCAAAATTGTTTTTCAAAAAAGTTGTATTAATAATGATAGCGACTAGGTCGTCACATTCTTTAAGTATATCTAATATCAAAAATAGCCAAAACGAATAAGAATGAAATAATTATATAGTCGTTATACGGATTCTTTTGCGCCTGTAAACTGTAAGGACGTTGCTTGGCTTTAAAAAAACTGTCGAAATTAAAAGTGACGGGAAGGGCAAGAGGTAAAAGAAATTGTTTGTGTTGACCTCAACACATACCAGACGTAGCGTAGGAGAAAAGCACAACCCTGGCTTCGGGTGCATGCAAGAGAGTGTTAATGATTCGAACAAGATTATTAACCCTTTCGCGACGTGCTATTTTCTTATTAAGACGAGCAGTCTTTGAGTTTCTGGAATCGTACGGTCTTCGTCGTTATAGCATACGTTTACCGGAAAAGTACGGTAATCGGCGTCTCTACAAGAATATTGTGCTAAATTAGAAATATAAATTTGGTAATTATATACTTGTAAAAAATACATACATACGGGAATATACGGTCTTCAACGCGACAGAGTTAAGACATGAGAACACATTCTCATTATATCAATATTTATTTAACGCAAAAGAATTGAATTTATAAGGTCGAATTTCAATAAGTGTACCAATCGATTCAAGTCTTCTATACCACAAAACGTAACATTCATTATTTAGCTAAGTTTTCTTTTTTTAAAACCCTTTAAACTTTATCGCAATGGGATTTTAATTGAAGACAAGTTTTTGGCTTCTACACGTGATTTTCTTAAAGAATGTTTATACAATAAAACGTGTATATCTTTTTTTTAACAAGCTTTATGTTATTGTAAATATTTTTACGTCAGTATCAAAAGTTATTCTTATTTTTCGCGTATCCATGGAAACAGTTTCTTGTCAGCTACTTACCGCGTCGCGTCCCCTCTGCATTTTAGGAACAGCTTGCGCAAAGCCCTCTGCTCTGGACAATGCACTCGTCACAGTTCCCTCTGTACTCAATTTGTAGGACTTCTGTAGATTATCTTGATAGGTTGATACATTTGATAGCAGATAGAAAATTTTCAAACCTACTCGTACTTTGAAATGAAAAAATAATGCTATTGCTGTTTAGTAGGT
The DNA here is from genome assembly GCA_031353405.1 of Baronia brevicornis. Taxonomy (NCBI): domain Eukaryota; kingdom Metazoa; phylum Arthropoda; class Insecta; order Lepidoptera; family Papilionidae; genus Baronia; species Baronia brevicornis. Next base: position 13,452 of record JASFAT010000212.1, on the reverse strand, counting down.
TTTCTGATGAGTATTATTCAGAACAAAGACATCGCTTGGGTAATATGTATACCCGTGTATAGCAGTGGATGGCCGTAGGCTGTTGTAAGGATATTTTCTCTACGTAAGTCTTGTTTAACAGGAAATATAACTTAAGTTTAAAACAGTTTACAATTGTGCCACCAACTATTACATTATCTTGTTAACTTGAAGTATGATTCGAAACATGGAACGTTTCGCACCAGTGAGCGATAAATTACCGACAGACTCCAATCTGTTTACGGAACAAACACAACAATAACTACAGTTAATTTCAAGAATTTATGCAAACAATAGTAGGTATTAAAAGGTTTATACTATTGCTTGCATAAACTATATATCTGCAAAAGCAAAATTGGAACCTAAAATTTTATGTTAATCAATCAACAGCCTGCGGCAACTCACTGCTAGAAATAGGCCTCCCTCAAGAAGCGCCACCTAGCCTGATCTTCGGCTTTATTCATCCAGTTTTTGCCAGCCGCCCTGAGCAGATCGTCACATCATTTAGCCGGTGGGCGTTTCTCACCATGTTTGCGAACACGCGGTCTCCACCTCAGCGGTTGTCAGTTTGTTAATGCGGAAGACTATCTTGGTGACTTGAGTTCTCTGACGGATTTCTTCATTACGAATTATACCCACCACAGAAGCTCCAAGTATAGCTCTCTCAATATATCTCTGAGTGACTATGAGCTTGTAAAGCAGACGGTCTATCAGTTTCCACGTTTCAGCATCGTAAGAGAGTATACGTAGGACACACTATTCAAAGACTTTTTTTCAGACTCTGAGGTAAGTGTAAAATTTTTGTGTACATGAAGTTTAATGTAAAAACACTATCTTCGCAATTTTCCTGACATGTCTTAGAGTTTATACACTTTTCATTGTTATACTTACTAACTCTGCTGGCTTAACGACCCAAAATGTGTCTTGACCTCCGATAAGAGAACACGCCATTGGCCACCGCCTTGGTTGGTCTCTCGCCAGTTGTTAGTTTGAAACTTGTTCAAATTCAAGATGATCATCGTTCACTCTAACGATGCCTGAAATGACTAACCGGATATTGACTAGACTGTATTCCCATGTATACACTTTACAGCGCGATCTTGACCCATCGTCTTTAGGTGCCCGAGCCAATGTAGTCTGACAAACTCAATTATAACTTTTTTCAGGATTCTTCGGTTTCAATCTGGTCTCTGCTTTGAATCGGGGATCTCTACAAAATTTTACCTTTCCACAACGAGAAATTTTACTTATTATATGTATGAATATTTTTATTTTGCACTCCTGTGAAGTTAATGACATAGAAATGGACAACTCCATTTCTTCTAATGAATATAAGAAATAAAAACTAAATTGTAATGGCAACATTTTATGGGAGAGACTAAAACCCAGGGGAGGATTATTATGGTTGTATTAACTAATATTGATAGTTGTATTAACTCTCTCATAAAAAACACTCATTGTTAAGAAACTGATAAGAATAAGAAACCGATCCGATCCTAACGACGACTTACAACATAACTACTAAGGCCAATTGGCTCAGTGGCGGGGTCCCCTACCCACGGAGTCGCGGGTTCGATCCCTACATCGGAAAAAATATATGTATGGCCTACAGATATTTTTTCCGAATCTAATAACTCAGTCAATCCGCATTGGACAAGCGTGGTGGGTAAATGTCCGTTCCTTTTTTCCACAGCTCATATGTCCCACTGCTGAACACGAGCCTCCCCAATTATGGAGGGAATAGACTTTAACCGACCACGCTTGTCCAATGTGGCTCGGCAGGGTTACCAGGCTCGGAATTAATATCTGTAGCCATATTATTCGAGTATATTTATTTGATGCGGGGACCTCATCATCATCTATTCCGTTGGCGGGGGACCCCGCCACTGAGCCAAATGATCATCATTTTTACATACTTATGCACTGATATTCCAAAGTATATAATTTATTAACCTAACAAGTCAATTGTTGTCAGTCACTTACTTGTAAGATACATTTAGAAAGTTCCAAGTTCTTAAATTTAGTAAAACCTTTGTGTAGTTCACTCCACAATGGATGGGGAACATTAAAGTTTAGGACAAGTTACCCAAGCATTGTGGACTTCACCACTTCACTAACAAGTTCTTTAGTTCATACAATATTAAATGAGGCTTTTGTTTGTTAATGCAACTATTTATAAGTAGCCTCGAAGTAACGAAGTGCCCCAAATAAGACATATGCCTCAATTGGCTTGCTGAGCTTTTACATTTATGAATTATACATACAATTATGAATACGTTTCATTGATTTATTATGGCACATTGATTTATTATTTTAAATTAAGTAATTATTAAATATGCACTAGTAGTGTTACTAATTAGTAAGTATTTACTAATTATTATGTTTTTTTCTACTTCAGTTATACTAAGATTCAAACACTATTGTTTAAACAAATGAAATGGAGCTTAATATTTATTTCACAGTATCGTTGTTTAATACCTAGCTTCATTCATCTCCAGTGCGGTTTCTTTCTGTCCGCCATTGTAGGTACTTCATTAATTTGTCAGATTTTGCGCCTCCAATTCACTTGGCTTTTCCGTGGTAATAGGGTCATTAAATAAAGAGAACCTGGTGGCCAAAATTTTATATTTCATTTTAATCTGACAGGTCTTGTTAAATAAATACTAGCGCGCTATTCTAAATAATTGGATGGACCGTGTTATGCAGAAAGGTTAACACAAATACATGAATAAAAGTTATAACTATTTAAAACAGAAAAACACTTTTGTACTGACAGTAACTCTATTATATATTATCATAACCGTATATATATATATATATATATATATATATATATATATATATATATATATATATATATATATATATATATATATATTATTTTCAAGAGCATTAGTTGCATTTAAAAGGTTTTTATGTTACGAAACTTCTGGTTTCTTTTTAAGATTTTTCATAATTATGGGTCAGTATAACCTATCATAACTCTATTTATCATAAATATATAATATATTTATGATAATTAAAATGAGTAAAAGTCTATAAAGTTGCTAAAGCCACACAACTTAATTAGTTTCCATCATAAAAACATAAAGAAAACATTGTATTATATTTCGTTTACATTATTTATGCAACCAATTATATACGGTGAAGTTTCATGTTGACAATACGTGTCCATTAGTTCGTGATCGGTGCATATTTGCACTCGAAGTTTGTTTTCGCGTCACCCCTAACCGATCGATTGGGTAATTCATTAGGACAATGCTTGGCGCCAATATCCCATGAGATAGAAATGAATACTCGTACACATAATTTATAACATTTTATGTATTGTTTGTTTATACTTCGTTATGATACTAAGGAAACTCAATACCAACCCAAAAAGAAAACAAATTTAAACACTCTAATGTTTAAACATGATAAACAAAAAAAAATTAATTAGCATATAGGTACAACGACTGTTTAGAAGAAATCAAAAGTCAGGCCTTTATATACACATAATGTTATAATGAATTATTGTATAATTTTGTTTTTGCTGTACAATAAAGAATATGTCTATCTTCAATTAACATATCACAAATCAAACGATATTTTAACTATTAAATTATATATATATATATATATATATATATATATATATATATATATATATATATATATATATATATATATATATATATATATATATATATATATATATATATATATATATATATATAATAGTTAACTAATTACTTTAACTATTATGATATGTATTCTTTTTGTCTCAATTTCAGTGTTCTATTTATTTTTTTATACCTAGAAAAGTCCATAACAGATACCATAACCATACTGAGAGAAACTGCTAGGTTATATATGTCTTTGGCACATGTCCGTCTATCGACTAAAACTCCATGGTGACTGCCATCAATATATGAGAAAGATCCTAGTATGTCCATTCGGAACGCAACCGAGTAACATCAAGCGACTAAGTCCGTCACGAATCATATCGAGTATTGAACCCATTACCTGTACTCTACTTGCAGAGAACAAGCTTAGATAACGAAACGCCCCGAACGTAACACAAAAAAAAACAGTTTTGATGTTATTATTTGTGCCACAAAAAATCTAGTGTTCCACCACATAACACAGTTTTTAGGGCGGTTCGAGAAAATAAATCCATTAAACACCGTAACGCTTCAATAATCTCGTTACAAAAACTCTACCCTCGTCACCCCGGCCGTCGATTGTTTTTGAACACTGATACTATTTCCTTGGTGGCGTGTGGAAAAAAGATAACAAAAGAAATCATAAAGTTACACAGCAATGGCTTTCTGGTCAAAACATTGTATCTTTATATATTTAATTATTAACGTTGAATGATTTCATGAACTTAAATTATACACATATGTAAACACTTACGATGTACACTAAAAATTTACTCCATAATAAGTCAAATACACCTCTTCTTTTTCTCACAAGCTATATATTATGTTCCACTACTGGTCATGGAGCTCCCCATTTCTAGAAGATTTGATATTATATGGACAGTCAAAAGTTTTACTTAGCTAAGATCCGCGACAAGCAAAACAAGAAGATGCCTCGTGTTGGGGCGAAACACGTGTCGTGTACAAGATGGAAAAGTGATAGTGTGTGTTTGGCGTTGTGTATAGTGGTTGGTGGGTGGAGACTTGATGACCGATTGTCGGTAAGTTTTTGGTTTAAGTTAAAAATAAATCCTCCAAATAAATCCACTAAACCCAACGGAAAAACACACATTGTTAATTTTCTGTTATTGTTTTGCTTGTCGCGGATCTTAGCTAAGTAAAACTTTTGACTGTCCATATAGTGATGGATTTCCGCAAAGTAACGCCTGACTCCATTAATAAGATTTGATATTAGCTTACCACGCTTGTCTAAGGAAAATTCGGAATATTTCGGTTTCCAAAAAGCACTAGAAATGAGCTAATTAGTCACTGTACAAAAGCTCTGAATAAAGACGAATTTAGACGAACGAGTTATCTGCGTTCTGTGCACCAACTTAACGCACTTGAAAAGAATGTATCTCATAGGATTGACCCTACTGGAATTTTTTGAAGTCGTGGAAAATAAATAGGCTTACATTTTACATGTTTTTTTTATATATTCACGCCTATCCCCCGCAGGGGTTGGCAGAGACCACAGAGCTCCATTCGCTGCCATTCATCGCAGCGAAACGGCTCGTCATTGGTCACTTTTCGCCCTCGTGAGAATCAGGACGTAACGGGTGGCGAACCACGTCGCCGTCATTTTCGACAAATTAGGTATACTAAATTCGTCTTAGTGAATCCCACGAGCCGCAAGGGAGGATGGAGGTCAGCCCCAGCAGAGCCCTGCATGCTGAGGTAAGGCACCATAGTCCCCGGGAGAGCCCGACCCCGGGACGATCGGCACGCTTGCGACTAGGCTCGCCCCTGGCCACGAATCCATTGGCACAGCAGACCGTGGATTGGCGGAGAGGCAGGGAAAGGATAGAGAAGAAAGGAAGGGGCAGGAAAGGAAATTCAGATTGGGGGGTTTACCAGACTCGAAATAAACATTTATAAATCCATATAAATATTTATTCCGATGCGGGAATCGAACCCGCGACCATTGACTCCGCGGGAGCAGGGCCCCACCACTGAGCCAATCGGTTGTCCATTTTACATGTTTACACAAAATTTTACATGTTTCGTGGATGTTTAACAAATTAATTTTCTAAATACCCTTTTTATAATACTGTTAAATTCTTAATTAACTGATAACTTTTGTTCCAGGTAAAATTCTTCGTATTCTTTACGCAACATTAATGGGTGAGCCATGCATGAAATTTTTAATAACCTTTACTACAATATATGCGCTAAGCGTATACATTTTCTTAAGTATTATACAAAAGATAATTGTTATTCATATATTACTTGCTTAAATATCCTGTAGATTCATACCTTTGTAATTGTTCGTAAATATTATGCAATTACGTTTAATTTAATTATATTATAATGAGTTTACGAGGCATAAAGACCTGAATTTCTTCGTCATAGTTTAAATTTAAATTCCATGTACTTTCGTCGATGTTGTGCATAACATTGTTTCCAAATGAATACATAACTGTTTTCACTTGATAAATTTAAGTATAATTCATAGAAGAATCTGATGATATTCCGCTGGGAGATGCTTAACTAATATCACTTTACCAACACGGAAACTGAATTTGTTTTAAGTGGATCTTTTAGAAATATCGTCAAATTTGTCAAGGATAACAAACATATTATTTAAAAAAATATTATGATCGTTTTCAACTAAGGAGGTAACGGCTGCGATAAAAACATCATGTTTTTACTTGTTGCTATTTGTGTATCAATGGATATAGTCTTGTATCCAGCTACCGGTTTGGCCTCATTCCCTTGTCATTGTTGCCAAACCGGCTGATACCAGTTCTACAACGGATAATACATTCCCGTGCGTGGTCTCTATTACATCTAATAAATTTAAGATAAAATAATATCATTGAAAAACCCATTATCTCATTAAAAGTTGTTGGATATTATAACATTATTTATGATTTAATATTTACAAGTACCTTCAAAAGTATATCCTAACCGATACGACATTGGGACCTTCAAAAACATTTCAAAGGTTAGCAATGCTTCTGTAATGTCTTTGTAGTGTTCCAGATGTCTATATGTGAGACAAGGAAAGTTATGACCAATTATACAAGTTTTTTAATTTGGGTTGCGAAAAAATTCCCTATTCTCTAAGAGGCGAGAGTCCTCAAGATCAAAAAAAAAATTATGCCTGCTTTTCGTCTTCCTCCAATCGACCTTGGACAAGCGTTATGTGTTAATGTTCCGTTCTCCATCAAAGGAGAAGCTCCATTCCCAACATATGTACGATATATGGGACCCACATACTTATTTAGTCTTAATGTTCAATTTTTGGTACCAAGACGGCTTATTGCCGAAAGGCACTCTGTGCCAGTCAAGTTTTGGGTTAATGGAAAGATAAAATAGGCATATACTACATACACAAATGTGTGTTGTACAACAGGACAATGCTCAATTTCTTCCATTTTTATATATCGTCACTGTGGTCCGCGATCTGATCTGCCATATGGTGAGCAAGAACCATTTTATAACACTTATTAGATTAAAATTATTTTCATTTTCATTCAGTTTGTTTATTTGTATATTATAATATTATTAAGATTTTAATTTTAGTTATTGTAAAAATGGGTGTTATAAATAAAGGTTTTTTTCTATTTTTTCATATTAAAATAAATTTATTTGATGCATTATAATCATATTTTATATTATCTGTCAAATAAATATAATATAATTAAAAATTGAAAACGCAGGCCGAATCCGAGGGTTGCCGAATGCGGCGATCTGCAATCTACTTGCGGAACAAATGGCCTCCCGTTCCGCAACATTACATTACAAACAGTTGGTACAGCGGCATTAAAAGCCGAGTGGAAACACAAAAGTTCTAATAACAACAAAACTTGTTTAAGTATTCTCTTTACAGCGGAACCTTTGTTATTATAAAAATAAATAGTGTACTTGTTAGATTATATTAGACTTTAGAAATATGAACGCAATAGCGTTAAGATTATTAAGTCTCTAAGAATGCTAATATTTTTACCTTGCCCTTTTTAATTTAACATATATTGTTTCATTCCACGCACTACCACTCTATATATCCGGCTGCCTTCAGCGATATTTCCGTACCGATACGATAACCTTCAAAAAACAAACCTCCTCTTATCTCAAAGGCCGGCACCGCATTTGCAATGCCTAGGATGATGCAGATATCTATGGGCGGCGATGATTGTTTTCCATCAGGCGACACTCGTTCCTTTGCCTCCCTGTCCCATAAAAAAAATCATTATAGTGTGATTGTGTTTCCACCATAGAATTATTAACCATTACCATTTCCTCACGTGTGTTTCGTTTGAAATAACTATGGAAACAAAAACCAGTAGATGGACAGCACTGTTTCCTTAAGTTATAAAAATCAATCTGCGATATAAAAAAATGTTCTTGCGAAACTACTCTTAAAGCTGGTTTATGGCAAAACATATTCGATGTTTCTAGGAGTTATCCACGTTAATCGTCTTGCCTGTAGAAAAGACCCACAGTGGCAGCTAAATCAATCAATGATTAATCCGCGCTCAAATATTTATGTAATTTAATTTTCATGCAGATGTATATGAAATCTTAAAGTTTAACCCTTCTTTGCATAATGGTGGAAATTTCCATCATAACGCTGAATGCCCAAAAATTATATAAAAGAACAAGTTCACTTCAAGTTGATCGTGTCTGAATACCTTTTTAATGTCCATTGCATAAAAAAAAAACATAGCTGTCAAAAATAAGCAAGTGCCACTATCACTAAAACGAGCTTGAAGTTATCATTCCGCTATTTGTTGTAATTGCAATAGACGTATGATTTTGTTTTATTATATTTTACAATTTCTTGTAGTAAAAATAATAATTGTTTAGTTAATTATCATAAAGAATAAAATATATCTAATGATATCCTCTTTTATTTTGTATTTAGTACTAAGCCAATGATCTTACTTTGCATGATAATGGAAATTTCTATCATATTGTTTTTTACTAAGTTTATACTATAAATATATACTAAGATTTTTTTTAACCATTTTTCCTTTAATTTTGAACATGAATTATGTCACCTTGATTTATTTCACCAATAAAGAAAAAATCATACAAAGAAGGGTTAAAATTGTCCTACTATCCGAATTCCAAAAGAAAGAGTTGTATAAAGTTATGCAAAACCTAATAAATTAGACAAAAGAAATCGCCTGTGTAATGTTCTCTTATTGAATGTACGCGCAGTACTACGCCTAAGTCTAGCAAAACCGCAAAGAACCTATCAGTCGATCCATGACCACGACTTACGTCTTTCTTAGTCATACACATCAGGAGTGTATGACTAAGAAAGAAGAAAAAATTAATAGACAAAGAGATCAAAATATAATTTATCAAACCGATTAAACTTTTCAAGTGTACAGTATTCAATCGACTTCCGTCCGTATCTATAGTTTGATCGAAACACGAAATTCACGAGTGGCAATTATGAACTTCTAAGGTCCGAACCTAATAATTTGTCAATTATAGGAGTAATCAAATCCATTTCAACTGCTTGTTTTCATTTAACAAAGACTGACAATAACTGGTAATTATATAATAATTCACTTTTACTTAAACCATAATTATCTTACAACTCCTAGCCCAATACATATGAAAAAGAGAAAGGCTGTCTCTCGTTATCATTCAGGGTAAATTGAATTATGTCTAATATCGTCATCTCTTAAGAGGCATGTTATAAATTAGGTTCATGTGGAGGCAGGTTCGCCCGTTGAAAATTAACTGCATGAGTGAAGAGTTCCAAAATGAACGAGAATTTTGCTTGTGAATTATCTAAATTTTTGACATAATTCAAATACCCATTGTGATTATTATATGATATTCTTCATTTTCCAAACTAGTTTATGCTGTAATAGGGTATATTTGGTTGATTATAAAAAAACCTGTTATTATGATAGATTACGATTATACTAAAAATAACTTTAAAGGGGTAAATTTTAAATCTTTTTTCTATTGTTTGGTACAATAGAAAGTAATTGCAAAATTACCGCACATGTGGTCTGGCATTTTGATTACCCCTGGTGGTAATGGGCGACGATGATTATTAATGACCTAGTTAGCAAAAGCTTTCATGCTCGCTCATAAATGCATTAAATATCATGTAAATTGCTTAGTCTGCGGTCTATACAAAAAAGTTCATTCCGGAGTATTTTCCGGGATAAATTACTTATTTGATTAATATTTGAATAACTTTTTATATATTCAAGCAGATGGTTCGTCGTCAATTTTACGTTTTCGTCTTTCAGTTTCAATAAAACATATAATAATACAAATAACATTTGCAGCAGACATTTACAAAAAACCCTCCTATCTATGTATTTAAACTTCATTTTATTCGAATTCTTCAAGATTTACATTTTTAATCGAATAAAATAAAATGAATCGATATACAAGTGGAACGTGAGAAAAATATTGCACTGTTCAAATACTAGTCTCGCACTCTAAGATGAATTATTCATAACGAATGGGCTAACGAACACGGGCACGGGATCCTAGGGTTTCAAGGGCGTCACCGCGGTCTGGAGCTCTTCGCACTAATTAATGAGAGTTTTAGTTAGGATTTTATAATCAAATAAACGTACCTCATAACCCCTCATTTTTCATCATTTAAATACCAAATTTGCTTAGTTTTCTAATTGAACGACTTACTTCAAAGCATTTTTTAAAGTAAATTAAAGACATTTTGAGAAGTTTATGTTCTGATCGAAAAATAGTTGTCTTCTCCCTACCTATCTCTCTCTCTCACACACACAGACACACACACACATACACACACACACCTACATATTGTAGACCTGCTAAGCGCTGTCGATTTAACAAAGTGATAGAAAAAAGACAACCATACAATAACTAATAAGGGTTAAAAAAGTGTATAACTGTTTTAGTTTTAAGTATAAATTATTGTCATCAAGAATCCAACTCGAAGTCTGTGTTTATTTTAAAGTACTATATTAATAGAGCAACTGTTGGTTATTTTAAAGTGACCTAGATAGAAACAACCTTTATGAAATGAAATGGACCTTTGCTATGCAGCTCAAAATCACACTTGATTTCAATATTTACGAAGAATTAAGTTAAATTCAAATGTATGCTTCAAAAGTATATTATATATAATATTTACAATATTCATCATTATTATATTTGCATTTGTTTGTTAATAGAACAAGGACTTCCGAGCTTAAGACGAGCCGTAAATTATAACAGCTCGGGGTAACGCTCTTGTAGGGATCTTCAGATGACTTTGTAGGCATTAAAATGTACATATAACAAGCTTGAAGCTTTAAGCTCGAAGATTAATTATTAAAGTTTCGAAGTTTTTGTAAATAATTGTAAATCAAAGTTTGCTTTATTCTTTCATTTCACTTTTCTTAATAATTAAACAATACTTTAAGTAAATTTTAGTTTTTTTGTTCATAGCAAAGTAGGCAAAGGAACGCCGAAGGTAGCTGGTTCCACCACTCTGTGGAACCAGCATTGTTGCATTATTTGCGTAATCGTCTAGTACAATACCTTTTTTCCGTAACTCTTGTCTACACACCACTACTCTGTCAAACTATATTTCTTCAACGACAATTACATGTAATATATTTTTATAAAATAAAATAACGTGGTTCGCCACCCGTCACATCCTGATTCCCACAAGGGCGAGAAGCGACTAACGGAGAGCCGTTTCGCTACGATGAATGGGAGAGGAAGGATGGATGAGTGTGGAGGAAGCAAGGAACTTGTACCGGAATCGTGGCAGATAGAGATATGTATGGTCTCAGATAACCCCTACGGGAAACAGGCATGACAATATGTATGTATGTATAAAATAATATATATTATAATAAAAAACACAAATAGTTGAACTACATATACTCAAAAGCTGCATTATTGTACCTTTTACTTGCAGGAATCTGGCACAAAGCTGGTTATTTCAAAAATAGAACTGTTATTGCACGGAATACTTACCCTCACTTGACAATTTAGCTAACTTCTTCTAGTATAATGAGAGATTTCTCAGCAAATGTCAAACTAATTTAAATTATTTTAATATAAAACGCTTATAAACATTTTAATGGTTCGTGCGTAATTTTAAACCCCGTGGCATACAACTAAAACTGAATTTAATGCATCTGAAAAATAATGTGTAAATAAATACATATATAAATAATGTAAAATAGTCTGAAAGGAATACTTAATGTGAATGAGTGAAATAATTAAACAATTTAAAAATACATTGCCCTGTATTCGAGACACTGGACTGGTTCTGGACGTCTCCCAGTCATTGTGTCTTTAAAATTTAATACACAGATCATAGGGATTTGATGGAGAACACAAATGTTGGGCATATATTAAATTGTTAAATTATTTGCGTGTCCGTCAGTTATAAATAAACGGGTACGATATCGTATTTCGTTATTATACAAATGCAGTGTAGGTTTGCCTCAAAGCAGGTGCAATACCTTTTGAAGAGAACGACCTATACCAATGTGGACACGAACGAAGATCATTTTGTACTATCACATCTGCCTCTTTCGTTAACAAAAAAATCATTCCAATTTTGTTTTTCTTGAACGAGGAAACCTTTTTGTTCACAATTCGAAACCTTTATGTTTATATTGCCACCTTTGTCCCTGGATTAATTTTCGAAAGTTAAATTTAAATATAAGTATGTTCTCTACTGATTTTTTCAATTATTAATATTGCTGAAGTTATACTTTCAATCAATTCTAACGCTGCAGACCTCCGTTTTAAAAGAAATAAAATGAAGCTGCATTGAAATCTTAGGTTCCATTTTAGATTTCCGCATTTCTGCAGAGTAAGTTATAAACGGAAAGAAATATTCCGCCTCAGCGCTGACGCTTTTTTGTAAAGATCTTTCCAGAAGGTGCACCGCTTTATTTTGTTCAATATGTATTTTTTTTCATGGATGAGTTAGAAAAACGGCAACTGATTACTTCCATGGGCGATATATTCGATATTAAAAGCGCTAGAAACAATTGCCTACCTTAGACTAATGACACATCATCAATAATGCGAGAGGAAGAAGCTAGTAAAAAAATTGTCTAAAATAATAATCTTTATTTTAGATAATTTTTTTTTTTGGTCCATAGATTTTATATTTTTACATTATTGTGTTAGTAATTATATACATCTTAAATATAATGTTATTATATTATTTACATTGAAGCCGATTTAGCTGTATCATAAGGCGCGAGTTGAATCAAGCAACAACGGTTTTCATTGTAGAGTTGGAACTATCGCATATTCTGTGAAGCAACGAGGCTGTTTGCTTTTGTAAAATGGCTCAAAAGCCATCAGTGCAGGCTCTAACGAACATACCTGATGCACTGCAGAAATGCACTGAATAATCCCAGATGGGATCTATGATTATTGTTATCTGATCCTTTTCACCCCACCTGAAAGACTCTCGCTAGTGTCTGCTATCGTCATGATTCCATCGTTCCAATATGTTACCAAACTGATAAACATTCTTCATTGCCAAGTTATCCACGTCATCTTTGTTCTCAGTTTGTAAGTTGTGAGTCTCCTGCATGAAAGATATTCCAACAAAACTGAAAAAACCACAAGGACACATATCCATTGATAATTGAAAGACTTCTTTCAATGCCTCTCGTACTAGCGAAAGTTAGTAATGAATTTAGCACTTAGAACTTAGAACAGTAATTCCTAAAAATAAAAACAAAGACAAAAAAGACAGTACATCCATAATCTGATAGATTAAAACAAGCTTCACTCGTATTAATTTTGTATAATTACGAAG
>JASFAT010004471.1:0-21007 GCA_031353405.1 Baronia brevicornis | reverse complement strand
CATTTATTAATGTATGCGCCCCTCCGTAAAAAAATTTTTCAGAATGAAAAATTTTCTTACTGCAAATCATTAAATTTTTAAAAATACAATTATATATATTAGTTTTGTAAATTAAATTTTTATGTGGAGGAAAAGAGATTTTAATTATAAGAATACTACATATATGCTTATCATCCAACAAAGATGACCCCAAAATCCTATAGATTTAATTGGGTTTAGCAAGTAGCAGATCCGATCAAAGAGAAACCCCATTCCTAACCATGCCCTAATCTATAATATTCTTAGAAAAATCAAATTTTATACTACAAAACATTTTTACATGTACTTCATGTTCCTTTAGTCACAACAGCATTCTTTCAGCAGTATATTTTCTTCTTTTTGCAATAACATCTCAAAATCGCATCTTCTCTTATTTCTTTTTACATTTATATTATATTCATTATTATTACTTTTTAATTTACATTTAATATGTATGCCGAACGGGTGACATGTCTATTTTATAAAAACGTCAATTGAACTAATCATTTTGTTTTAATAGAATATTATTTATTTTTAATTTTAAAAACCAAATTTAAAAAGAAATAAAACAAAAAGTTTTATTGCATTAGTGATACATTTATTAATGTATCAATCACTACACACTACTAAATAAATAAATATTATTTATGTTTGTACATTCTTTATTCTTGATGATAATTTAAAAAACAATTATTATTTTTATTAAGACAAAAGTTAACTTTGCATTTCCCACATGATATTGTGGAATAGCCTTTACATTTGGGGTATTTGCACCTGAGTGACCCACCCACTGTTGGCCAATGTTCAAGACCATCTTTTGGCGGCGGAGGAGCAGGAGAACCTTTTCTATTATTGTCAGCAATTCTTCTTCAAGGATGCTACTGCTGGGACGCCCCCTTTTAACATCTTTATTGGTTCCCGTGTTGCACAAGACAAAGGCCAATTCATTTCTAAATTGGCTCATTGTAAGAAGACTATTTAGATTCACCACTTTCCTGAGTATTTTTTTATAGATAATCCAAGAGTTTATTAAGGCAAGATCAAATAAATGAAAAAAAAAATACGCAAGTACCATTTTTTAGACCTCATAGTCATATGATTTCTGCCCAAAAAGCAATCCATGAGGTCAACTCCCCCCATGTGTTTATTATATTCTTGGATAATAAACGGGGAAAGTAATATCATTTTTTTCTTTCTTTTTAATATGTCATATCTGTCGACTTTAGTCACAGGCAATGCTCCAGCATAAGTAGACAACAAGGTTACCTTTAACTTATTATCTTTTCAAACTACACAAGACATATCTTTATGATCAAGCACAGAAACTCTCTCTTCATAACTACCTCTGGGCACTGATTTCGGCATGAAATCTTTTTTCTGGTAATTTGTTATTTGGTATCCCGTTTAGTTGTACAGTCCACACTGTGTGAATTCCTGCTTTAGCTTAGAAATATACTAATGGCAAAGAGGTGTAAAAATTATCAAAGTATATGATGTGGTTTATCTTTCTTGGCACTCCCCAAAGCAAACGTACCACTACATTTCCAGTTGTACCGAGATCTGGTACATCTGGGAGTTTATCTGAATTGCCTTGACCAGAATATATCACAAATTTGTGGGTATAGCCCATCAAATCACAAAGAACATATAATTTAAAACCCCATTTATGGGACTTATTGGGTAAGTATTGCTTCAGAAAGTGCCCTATTTTTGTGTAAAACATCTGTTCGTCCACGCTTAGTCTTTGATTGGCGCTGTAGCAAACCTCTCATTGAAGTGGTTGATTACAGGGCGGATTTTAAATAGTCTGTTATGTTCTGATGATAGGTTTGTGTAGTTCATTGTTGTTAAAATGTAATGATTAACTTTATTTTGTCAAATTTGTTCAGTGGAATTGTTGAAGAAATTGGGTCATAACCAAACCTAGGTGACCAGTATGATCTTGTGCTAGGATATTTTTGTATTGACATGTATAACAAAATGCCTAAGAACTTATATAAATCATATTCTGTATACGTAGTCTTGCCATATATGCCAATATGGAATTTGGAATCTGGCCAAAACAGCCATCTAGAAAGTGAAATTAAATCATTGCATTTTAATAATCGAGCTGCATAGTGAATAACATCCTCACGCACATATCGATTATTTTCGTCCATTTTGTGACTATTGAAAAAAAAGTACTGATTTTCATGTCTCCAAAATGAAACTGTGTTATTGGTCCCAGTAGCTACACACTGTGCGTCATTGCCGAGATATTTCGGGTCTTGTTAGTGAGTAGAAGTTGTATACTCTTTTTAGCATTGCACCTCTACTAAACCAACGTACTTCGGTTGCTATATTCTCGGACAACTCGTAAAGTTCCAATTAGATGTTTCGTTTTCAGGAGCTCTCTGGCTAAGGGTACACTTGTGTACCAGTTATCTGTATATAACAAATCCTTTATTAACATACAATGTTTTTTTGTGTATTTGTGTATCGTCTCTTTTTTGAATCGGTTACATATTTACTGCCTGCAGATGAGTCTCTTTCGCTATTCTTAATTCGCGGACAAATTTTATTTACTGTAGTTTGGCCGGACGTCCTCTCTTTACTGGTTTAGATATTGCTGATAATTTTAAAAGGCGGACGACTGGTTTCATAACGGTTAATTTTGGATCACCGATATACTTAACAAACCACAACTGGTTTTAACACGTTCACGCCGGCGTGTACCACCGGTGGCTCGCGCTTGATTGTGCCATCGGGCGGCGTGTACCACCGGTGGCTCGCACTTGATTGCGCCATCGGGCGGCGTGTACCACCGGTGGCTCGCGCTAGACCGCCTCATCGGGCGTCGTGTACTACCGGTGTTTCGCATTCGATTTTGCTATTAAACACTGATAATTTAACGTACATACATAAAAACGTTTATTTTAAACAAAAGTTATAATTAATAACGTATTATAAACATAACTATTTCTCAATAACTTATAATATTATAAATGTAACTTAATATGAATAAAATTAACAAAATAATTCAATTTTATTATATTTGTAACTTATTGATTTATAATTTGTTGTGTAATTTGTTGAAACATTTCAAGCAAAGTGCTGGCTGACCCTCGCAATGACCACAAAACGTCTTTACTCTTGTTGCTTTGGCAGTGGCATAATCTCTGCCCTTCGTTTTGGACAATTTTTTGTAGCATTCCTTGCAGCGTTTACGGAACTCTCTTGCCGACCCCTCGTGTGATTCAAGAATATGTTTATCTGACGGTATATGACCGTTTATTTCTTCATTGGCTAAAAGGCGATCAATGATAACTTCCCTAAATTGTAGCATGTTCATATTTTTAGTCCCCCATTTTTTGTGAATATACCACGCATTCACGAGGGAAGTTCCGCATATTAATTGTATAATTACTTTTCGGTACCATTTAATCGTTTTTCGTAAACAACTGTAATACGCTGATAGTTGATCTGACATATCTACACCTTTTTTTACCACATTATAATCAAACACGGCATCAGGCTTTACTTTACCATTTGTTCCTTGGACCAATTTACACTGGTGATTTTTTACGGTAGTTAACATGCAAACTGGTCTTTTGTCAGTCCATTTTAGAAATTTTACACCGCTACGATTTTCGAAACTCATAATTTCCCCACGTTTTTGTTTCTGTTTTGCCTGCGGTGGTAGAAATTTTTTGTTCATTTTTACAGTACCACAAACAAATGTACTGTTCTCTAAAAGTTCTTCTCCCAAAGGGACACTTGTATAATAGTTATCAATAAATAGTATGCGGCCCTCAAAGAATAAGCCATTTAGTAACCTCATTACAACATCATGAGCATGTGATTTCTCAATGATCGTTTCAGTTCTCCCAGCATAAATTTCGAAATTATAAGTATAACCTTCAGGCAAACATAATTTGTATATCTTTACGCCGTACTTATGTCGCTTGCCTGGGATATATTGACGAAAACCTAGGCGTCCTCTCCATGGAATCATACTTTCATCGATGACGATATTTTTACCAGGTCTAATAGAGCTCCTAAACGTATCCACAAATGCCTCAATAATGTCTCGAATTTTGTTCAACCGATCTTCATTTCTGGCAGTGGTATTGTTCGAAAAATGTAAATACTTAAGAATCAATAAAAAACGGTCACGTTTCATTGCATTTTTTATGCGTAGGTTTGTAAACATCTCCTTTTGAGACCAATACAATCTAATATCTGGTGATGGCATTACACCCATAATCAGCAAAATGCCAATAAAAGTATTCATTTCATGTTTTGTAACAGGCTGCCAGGGCAGTTGGTGCGTTCTACTTATAAATGATGAACTATTTATGCATTGTATAGCATATTCATTTGTTTCTTCGACTATCTTCTCTAGTATGTAATCCGTAAAGAATAATTTGTATAAAGCAAAAGGATCATTACAGTCAACATCCTCACGTAAAAATTTTTCTTCGTCCGAATACTCATTTACTAATGAAGTTCTTCCTTTTACTTCTTGCCATTCTTCATTGTTATCCTCAACCAAATCTTCCTCCGAGGAACATTCCATAACGTTGCTGGTTACGTTAACAAAATCTTCGTGTGAAGAGGAAGAAAGTATTCGTAATCTTGATGCGTTTCTCCTGCCTCTATTTACACTTTCATCAGACGAATCACTTATTTCCATATCCATGTTATGGGCAAAATTAAAATAATATTTATAAGGTCAAAATTAAAAATATATATTTTCAACACCTTTTTGTTATTTTTACCGGCATAGATCAGGATATAAAAACAACACGAGTTACACAATTTGCAAAGTAAGCACTCAATGTACTACTGAAGAAACAAGAAGCGCGCGCAAGCCTGAACGCGCGAAATTAGCGCGCCGCCAGATGAAGCGCGACATAGATTTAAGCGCCGCCTGGTGGTGCATCAAATGAAAATTCGCGCCGGCGGGAACGTGTTAAAGGGTTAATTTTGGATCATTTAGTGTCATTATGTTGTCAGTTGGTAAATTGTTATTAAAATTAAAATCAACAGATTTAGGCAAAAAAATTTGGAAACCGTGATGAATGATGTAGTCAGTTTGTAATTCGTCATTTACATTCAAATCAAAGAAATTTAATAAAACTACTTTATGAACTTGGTATTCAGTACCAATATGGAATTTGGAATCTGACCAAAACAGCCATCTAGAAAGTGAAATTAAATCATTGCATTTTAATAATCGAGCTGCATAGTGAATAACATCCTCACGCACATATCGATTATTTTCGTCCATTTTGTGACTATTGAAAAAAAAGTACTGATTTTCATGTCTCCAAAATGAAACCGTGTTATTGGTCCCAGTAGCTACACACTGTGCGTCATTGCCGAGATATTTCGGGTCTTGTTAGTGAGTAGAAGTTGTATACTCTTTTTAGCATTGCACCTCTACTAAACCAACGTACTTCGGTTGCTATATTCTCGGACAACTCGTAAAGTTCCAATTAGATGTTTCATTTTCAGGAGCTCTCTGGCTAAGGGTACACTTGTGTACCAGTTATCTGTATATAACAAATATCCTTTATTAACATACAATGTTTTTTTATGTATTTGTGTATCGTCTCTTTTTTGAATCGGTTACATATTTACTGCCTGCAGATGAGTCTCTTTCGCTATTCTTAATTCGCGGACAAATTTTATTTACTTTAGTTTGGCCGGACGTCCTCTCTTTACTGGTTTAGATATTGCTGATAATTTTAAAAGGCGGACGACTGGTTTCATAACGGTTAATTTTGGATCACCGATATACTTAACAAACCACAACTGGTTTTAAAGGGTTAATTTTGGATCATTTAGTGTCATTATGTTGTCAGTTGGTAAATTGTTATTAAAATTAAAATCAACAGATTTAGGCAAAGAAATTTGGAAACCGTGATGAATGATGTAGTCAGTTTGTAATTCGTCATTTACATTCAAATCAAAGAAATTTAATAAAACTACTTTATGAACTTGGTATTCAGTACCAATATGGAATTTGGAATCTGACCAAAACAGCCATCTAGAAAGTGAAATTAAATCATTGCATTTTAATAATCGAGCTGCATAGTTGAATGTATAACATCCTCACGCACATATCGATTATTTTCGTCCATTTTGTGACTATTGAAAAAAAAGTACTGATTTTCATGTCTCTAAAATGAAACCGTGTTATTGGTCCCAGTAGCTACACACTGTGCGTCATTGCTGAGATACTTCGGGTCTTGTTAGTGAGTAGAAGTTGTATACTCTTTTTAGCATTGCACCTCTACTAAACCAACGTACTTCGGTTGCTATATTCTCGGAAAACTCGTAAAGTTCCAATTAGATGTTTCATTTTCAGGAGCTCTCTGGCTAAGGGTACACTTGTGTACCAGTTATCTGTATATAACAAATATCTTTTATTAACATACAATGTTTTTTTGTGTATTTGTGTATCGTCTCTTTTTTGAATCGGTTACATATTTACTGTCTGCAGATGAGTCTCTTTCGCTATTCTTAATTCGCGGACAAATTTTATTTACTGTAGTTTGGCCGGACGTCCTCTCTTTGCTGGCTTAGATATTGCCGATAAATTTAAAAGGCGGACGACTGGTTTCATAACGGTTAATTTTGGATCACCGATATACTTAACAAACCACAACTGGTTTTAAAGGGTTAATTTTGGATCATTTAGTGTCATTATGTTGTCAGTTGGTAAATTGTTATTAAAATTAAAATCAACAGATTTAGGCAAAGAAATTTGGAAACCGTGATGAATGATGTAGTCAGTTTGTAATTCGTCATTTACATTCAAATCAAAGAAATTTAATAAAACTACTTTATGAACTTGGTATTCAGTACCAATATGGAATTTGGAATCTGACCAAAACAGCCATCTAGAAAGTGAAATTAAATCATTGCATTTTAATAATCGAGCTGCATAGTTGAATGTAATAACATCCTCACGCACATATCGATTATTTTCGTCCATTTTCTGACTATTGAAAAAAAAGTACTGTTTTTCATGTCTCCAAAATGAAACCGTGTTATTGGTCCCAGTAGCTACACACTGTGCGTCATTGCTGAGATACTTCGGGCCTTGTTAATGAGTAGAAGTTGTATACTCTTTTTAGCATTGCACCTCTACTAAACCAACGTACTTCGGTTGCTATATTCTCGGACAACTCTTCAATTCTCCTTGCAATGGTGAATCTTGATAACCTAATGTATGAAATAATATTTATTTTATCAGGAAATGCTATTTCTGCAACAGCAGTCAGAGATCCTATTATCATCTCTCCATCCGCAAAGGGTTTGTCAGGCGTTGAATGCGCGTTGCCGCGGCCGCCCTGGTTTATTTTGAATTCTACATTTGTCGAAGATAGACGTAGAAACAGTTTTAACGGCGATTTTATACCGACCGCAAAAACGACGCGACAGAAGACGGAGAATTTGGGTCCACCCAATTTTTTCATACAGGCTAACTGAAAGCCAGTACATAACTTTATATTCTAAGCTAAGGCAATACGGACCCTAATTTTTCAACTATTTCAGAATGTGCATCAAATCATTTGATGATTTACTGGCTCTCATAAACGATGAACTCTTCGCCACATTTACAACAGTGCCTGCTCACCATCGGCACTGTGGCGTAATATTGACTTATTGAGTGAGCTTTGGCTACCTTCTGGGCAAGTTCACTGATCTGCCTTGACATATCGCTAGTATACGCTCGTAAGTACGCGTAAGGTTTACGCTTAGATGCTGAAAGGCGTTTAATAAGCTCCGTCTTAAATTTGTCAGTAGTAGGTGGACTAGCAATTATGTCTCTAACCTCTTTCGCATATTGGGGCTCCAAATTAGACTACACAATAAAATTTGGTCTCGTCCGAGGTTATATTAGATAACTCGATTTGAAATTCAATTAGATTGAACCACATGGTGGGATCTTCGGGCCAAAATGGTCGCACTCGCACACCAACTCTAAAAACTTCATCTCCTCTATTATATCCATGATGCGGTGTTCAAATCCAACGATGATGTTTCACAGGTGGTCACCAATATGTGGATGTACTTACTTATGCCACATTCAGCGATAGATGAAGGATTTACAGATGATAGTGAAGAATTTGATAGTAAAGAGAATAGACGCGAAACAAATGAAAAGTGATATCAAAATTTGAGCGTATAATGATAAAAGCAAAACCCACAGAATAAATTAACCAAGTAATGTTCGCGACAAACAAGCGAGGCGGTAGCAATAAGACTACTGGCTTGAGCGTGGCTGCACAAGCGGTGAGGCGAGCAAATGTCCGCGGGAGTGAGGCTTGGCGTAGCCGGCGGCAGTGGACATCACCTGATATTGAGGTGTGGCTCCACTTGCATAAGCGGAGCGATTTGTGGCGGGACAATATTACGCCACAGCACCAAATGATTTTTAGTTTTCTTAACCTCGCTCGTTTTACCACACTGTACGTTGTAACTCCATGAAGTATTGCTTTATTCACTTCATAATAAAAGATTATTCCATGGACGATATACTGTATCGCCACATAATCCGGAAATTTAGCTCTTTCGCTCAACTTTCATAGTTAATATGTACTGATAGTATGATTCATTCCTCTTCTTGCGCGACGCCATGACTTCATGCATTTCTTTCGTGTTTTTTGTAACAGGGAACTCTTTTATTAATGCAAATTTTAATTCTTCATAGGTCATCTAGTTCTCGAACTAGATGGCCATGTCTGACAGTCGAACAATAATTTATTATTACGTCTCGTCTGCCGGCTTGAATTAAAAGAAATTCAGGAGTCAGTAGTTTCATGTAAATGGTAAAATACAATCAGCTGTAAAACAAACTATTAAAAAATCAATGTTACAGGTCATATTTACAGGATAATAACTACAGCAGAGAGATTATTAGTCGCTATTCACGCACTTCACTTATACTGCTTGTTGGAATGGTCTCTTCTCGTTATCTCTTTTTAATCTGTCTAAAATAGATTGAGAACGGTGCCCGTTTTTCTGTATTTCTGTGTAATTTGATCCGCTACGATGAATTTATAATACTATAACACTGATTTACTATCCAGTTACAGTCCGTGTCACTTGAATAGCCTCATTCCCAAAATTAATTATAGATCCAGTTCTATACGAACAACTCTTTATTTGATTTCATAAATAAACATTACTAGTTAACTGTTACATCTTTATTACAAAACTTTAACATTTACTAATAAATAATAAAAAATATAAACTAAAATAACATACAGGGTTAGTCACTTGAATATTCTCAGAACAATAAAACACAAAAAAATATAGATTTAATTTACTTTTAATATATCGTGTACTCTCCATTACTCTTAATAATGTCAAAAAATCGATTAGAAATAGATTCATATAATGAACGAATGTAATTTGTGTCTAAATTATTCCAAGTATTGTGAATTTCATGTATGAGATCAACGCTGCTAGGATATTGGCGTCCACCGGCAAATAATTGGCGAGATAAATAGCCCCAAACATTTTCTATAATATTTAAGTCCGGAGAATTCGAAGGCCAATCAAAAATTTGAATTTTATTTTGTTGAAACCAAGTTTTTGTTTCATGCGATGTATGTGAGGGGAATTTGTTGAAAAATCCACTTTTTTTTTAAAACGTTACGATTCTCTTTTATCTTCTCTTCCAGTAGATTTATGTACAACTTAAAAGTTTATTTCCCTTTGATAATCGAAATACTAATGATTCCATAATAAGAAATCGCACCCCAAACCATTACTGAACCATCGCTTGAATGGCGACGAGATAATAATTTTTCCGGCCCGGCAAACTTCGTACCGCCTCAGAATCAATAAATAAAAGAGTTGAATGATAATTAAATGCGGAGATGACGGCGCTCTTGCTCTGTCTGTGACTGATGATGATGAAGATGAATCTGTGACTTAAATTTTGATATACTTCGATCGGGCAAAAATTGTCTGTGTCGTTGGATTGTTTGTATAAATTTTCCCTAACCTCACAGCAAATCGAGTCGTCGACATTTCTGGTATAAACATTATTTATTGTAAAATATGTTTTCAAATTTCACTCACGTATTTAATAAGTTTATTAATAACTCTATTTGAATGGCTACCTTGCTTACTTGATTTTTTGGTGGTGTCGACGCGATCGCTTACGTTTGATGTTTGCCAATGCAGAGTTCGAACATGAAGAACTACTGCTTGAATTGCTGGTACTACTGATAGAACTGTGCCTTTGTTTTCGGGCCTGTCCACTCGGACCCTATCCCGGACCTTACCCGTTTATTCAACATTACCGTCAAATTTTCTTGATTATTCGTATCCAATAAGTGATTCGAACGGAAAAAGTCCGTTAAAATAAAGATCACTTTTAATACCAACTTATATATATGTATAATAACTTTAAAAATAAATTTATACGGATTTACCTTACTGCCATTTAATAAGAATTTACATACTAAAATAGTTTTATTAACTTTTTATTTTATACAGCACAAGAGACTAGAGTTCTTTGTCACAATTACTGCCAACAATTTAGTTAAATTAATAATAATAACATCTAAAGATATAAGCACACAGCCACTCATCCACAACATGCTTCGTCAAACTTAAATTAAAAATAACTAAATCAATCGAATAAGCCACCCTCCAAAACAACCTGGCTCAAATGACCCCATTAAACTGGCAGCGTTGCCACATTGTGTTGCTAGTGATAGACGCTGCACCAACAAAGACCCACAACGGGTATGATTTCCCCTTTTCCCTCAAGCGCCTTTCAAGGTCCCTAATGAACACGAGAGCCTAATTAATGCCCCCAAGGTCCCGCGGTTTCTACTGCCAGTGGGACAAAAATAATATTTGGTGCCAAGTTTAAGTACTTGGAATGTTTAGCCAAGGCAGCGGATTCCGCCGCGGCACCCCGCACTCTACATTGTATTATTAACGTGGCACGCTGCTAACACAAGTCGCGTCCCACAACAAACATCGATCTTTTTCCCAAGGAACCAGGGTCAAACCGTCTGGTCGCTTACCATCTGTGCGACTTGTATATATTTATATATACACTCAGCGGCACGAAATGTCGCCCAATTGCATTTTAAGGTTTGTAATCAAAATAAAACGCAAAATGTTGATTATTTTTGGTAAAATTAATTTTTTTGTTTATTTTTAAAATACCTAACTGATCAACTCCAAAAAAGTGATAATGAAAAAATAAAATTACGAGACATTTGTTTTCAAAGCCAATTTGTGGAACTCATAAATTTGGAAGTTCATTGATTAATGTCGTTTTGACGTCATTATAACAAATTCCATTTTTATACTTTTTTTTATAGAATGACAGCTGCCCCTTCTAAATAAATTTCAATTAATAGTGCTCTTTTGTTCAATGCGCTATTTTTTTTCATATTGTCGTAAAAATTCTATGACAACCATTAAATCCATTAAATTTCGACATTTTTCTATAAAAACTAAAAATTCATAAATAGCTGAATAATTCAGTAGTCTTTCGCAGTCTTCTATCTGTGCGGCGCCTCTGCCATGTAGTCACACCCGGGATCTTTAAAGGGCTTCTTCAAAATGATATTAATTTATTCTTGCGTTAATTTTGCTCTCTAGGCATACAAAAGCCTTTTTAACACGTTGACGGACAGTAGGAACAAGCGAAGTTCGAAAATTGACACTATATGTTTTTGTGATTTTTAGAATGTTAGAAGTATAGTTTTACTCTTTCTGCTTAAATAAACTTAATTTTGATTAATTTAGTACCTTTAATTAGGTTGCGGCTATAACAGCAAAAATTTAAAAACGTAAATGACAGGTTTAATGGTTCAAACAAGCAATTTTTGTATGCAACAAAGTATTTTTGGGAGTTTTACACGAAATGTTAGTTCTTAATCAAACAAAAATAAATAAATGACAAAAAAATTTATTATAATTTTATAATTATTATACATTATTTTCGGTATGCCATGTTTCAAAGCATGGTGCAGGACACAGTGCAGGTTTTGACATGCAATTCTTGCAGCAATATGATGTTTCCTTCCTTATTCCCTGTTTATAACATTGTTTACAACGCTGAAAATATGTTTTTCGCTGATAATTTTCAGGAGGTGAAATTTTCTCAGGAAAATGCTGTGTTCCATTGTTGTTGATTTCATTGGTTTGGATTTGTGCACGTTTAAATTGAACCAAAGTTCTTCCATCCCGTTTATTATCTATACCAGTTAGAGATCGTATGATTGCTTCCCTGTACTCTATATACTTCATTTGAGAACCTGTCTTTTCTTTAAAGATGTAGAAAGAATTCCATACTGCTACATCCAGTAGATGAAAGATTACCTTTTTATACCATCTAATTGTCTTCCGTGGACAGGAATAATAGGACATCATCTGATCTGCTCTGTCTACACCTGACATATTCTGATTATAATTCACTATTTCAATTGGTTTTCTCTTTTCCTGTTGTCGCCGGTTAGCTGTGTTTATCATGCTTGGGTGGTAAGCTGTTGTTAGACATAGCACATCCCGTTTATCTTTCCATTTGGACACATAAGTCTGATTTTGGCGTCGCCATACATGTTCTCCTTTTCTAAGCTTACGACGTGTTATTTCTTGTGGCAGACCCTTCCTATTTACACGAAGAGTTCCTGTCACATGTGTCTTTTTGCTAAGTAATTTGTTAGACAATGGTAGACTGTTGTAATAATTATCCATGAACAAATGATGGCCTTTGTTTAAGTATGACTGCATCAATCGCATCACAAGACTTTCAATAGTTGTCATGTTTTCATCGTTTTCTCGATGGCCTTTGTATACTTCTATATTCAAAACGTAACCTTGGGCTGAACAAAGTTCATAGAATTTAATTCCGTATTTTGCCTTTTTGCCTTTCATGTACGTGCGAAAATAAAGCCTTCCTCGAAATAATAACAACGATTCATCTAATGATAATGCTTCATTTGGTGCATATGCATTCGCAAACTTTTGTATGAGCAAATCAAGAAATATTTTTATTTTCCTCAAAGGGTCGTTTGAATTTTCTTCCTCAACACAAAAACACCTCAATATTTGCTCAAACCTCCTTCCAGACATTTGTGACGGAAATGCTGGGTGGTAATGTAATGCATCAATGGAAAAGAGTTTTCTAATGCTGGAGAATTTTAGCTGGGACTGAAGCAAACACAAACCTAAAAACTTTCTCATTTCGATCATATCAGTATTTTTGAAATTTGCCTTTCTACTATGCCTTGTATGTGGCCGTGCTTGATTGCAAAGTTTTATGCCGTAATCATTCGTAGATTTTATAATCATTTCCATTACTTGGTCATCCCATATTTTTTCAAAAACCTGAATTGGAGAAACATTTTCTTCTATATCCAAAAGAATCCCAGCGGCATCTGCATCAAAAGAAAAGTTTCTTATAGATGTTGTGTTGGTATGCCATGTCTCATCATTTTCTGGTTCTTCTGGTGCTTCATATTCCTCATCTGTAGTTGATTCATCATCTTCACTATCCGAATTGTTATTTTCAGCACTGTCAGCATCAGATTCAGACTCACTGTTGCTTGATCCACTATTCATTTCCTCAACAATCTTCAGCAGCCTAGCCTGATCTTTTTCCCAACTGTCCATTTTCTGTAAATATTGAATAAAACATTTTATTTTGTATTATTATTTATTGTATATTATATATATAATATATATTTATCATTTACATTATCATTATTTATTTATATTTCAAATGTAAAACCAAAAAAAAAAGTAAACAGTATAACCTATAGTATCGTTAACCTAACCTAAAATGCTAAATTTTGTTTTTTTATTTCTGTTTAAAGTATAAAATGAATAATAAACAAATACATACCAGTATAGTTATATAAATAATAATAAATATCGTTAAACGTATCAATAAGAACTATAAATTCAATAGAAAACACGATCGCACTACTCCCTTCACAACCACGTGCATACTGAATCTGCAACTCGTATAACAGGTGAAATATGAACTTCAACCTAAAAAGATGTTTTCAAAACACGACACTATGCTTCTACGTATACGCCAGTAAGTGCACATTTGTGCTGCTATAGCCGTAGTGTCTAAAAACGACCGTTTCGTTTTGGACGGCTATAGCAGTCATGCCACATTGTGAACTTCGCTTTGACGGCTATAGCCGCAATTGTCCGTCAACGTGTTAATTTATCAAATTTATTTTCCACAAGGCATGCGCCATTCCTTGAGCACCAAAGATCAAGGTAGACATAGACAATACAGACAGAGTAACAATTTTATGATTCGGATACATAATCTAACATAACTCTCCTTGAATTAGGATGAAATATCGTATCACTTTCACTGTGTTCTATTTCCATTGACATTTTTAGTTTTTATACCCTTACAATAAATCTTTTTTATTATTTTAAAAGTCAAAAGTTTTTACAGTTATTAAAGAAAATTTATTTAATGTTTTTGATAACACAATAATTTTCGCAAACACTTCAACGTTATATTTTTGTGTTTTGTTTGACGCACATGCATTAAACTCAAACAGATCTAATTAGAAGTAACGGTTACAGATACTATGAATTTCTTGTTTTTCAGTGTTACCTACAAATATCGAAAGAAGAAGAATAATTTAATTTTTATTTCTAAGTTTATATAAAAAATTATTGATAAAAGGTGGACTTATTCACAGTGGCTTCTGAAATTATTATACAATATATTCAGAAGCTATTAAAAAAGGGCTGTCTAACCTAGAAAAAAGTAACCAACGAGTAAATCCTTTGATAACTAAGAAGATTATTATTTATTTCATCAAAATTTCCAAAAATCAGAAAATATAAAAAAATGGACTTAACCGCATTGGCTTCTGAACGGCTCATTTATGAATGTATCACTACAGTACGGCTCGGACCAATCCCATGCGTGTAACATTATAAGTAGGTATAAAAGCTTTTAAATTATTAATTGATAAATTACTAATGTTTCTAAAATCATTAGCATCCTCGTGGTTTGAGAAAGCGACAGTTCGTCAATTTGTATCAATTTTTTTAACGCTACCAGTCGCTATATTTTTAAAATGGCTTCTCTTTAAAAATTGCCAAAGTTATTGGATACAGTATAGATCCATTATTGGATGATAGCTCTACTTTCTGTACATGCACGACATAAGGAGATGCGTCCTTTGAAAGAAATAACTTACGACCTATTTGTTATGTGATGTTGGATGTAATGCAATCATCTAATTTTGATTTTAAGGATTCCTTGATAATATTGTTATCATTTAAATTTATATTAAATCATTGACATTCTGTCTTATTATTTTTGTCTTATATAGTTTTGATTTGATTGCCACAGAGATTCTTTTTTTTTTTTGGTAGAATTTTTACACATTTTGTGAGTCCGTACTCGTTTGTGTGAACCTTCACGAGAAATAGATCGATCTGTGTCCATACCGCTTAAATCGTCATTTCAAATAGTAACATAACTGCCAACAGGGGGACCCTGGTCAGGGCCCGAGTCACCCACATAGAAGTCGGAGGCTTATTCATTTTTTTTGAACAGCCTGCGGCAGTCCTCTGGTGTACATAAGCCTCCCCCATGAAGCTCGATCTTCGGGTTCACGCATCCAGTTTCTGCCAGCCGCCCTGCGACAAACGTGAACATCCCATTGCCACTGTGACTTTAGTTCTGTGGCGGATTTGTTCATTCCTTATTATTGGGTTGTTCGGAAAGTATTAGGTCTACCGGAAAGTTCTGTCCGTTTTAGAGTGAAACAAAGGAATACATTTTTTCATACTTTGGATAAATTTTATTGAATTATATAGTTGCCATCATTATTTATAACTTCTTGCCAGCGTGATGGCAATTTGTATACCCCATTTTTAAAAAATGTCTTATTTCTAGAGGCCAAAAATTGAACCAGTGCTTGTCTGATATCTTCTTCGTTCTTGAATTGTTTGCCCTGCAAGAAATTTTGTAAGGACAGAAACAAGTGATAATCAGATGGTGCTAGGTCCGGGAAGTATGGTGGATGCGATAGAATTTCCCAGCCTAGCTTTGCGACTTTCTGACGAGTCCCCAAAGCAGCATGTGGCCTGGCATTGTCATGAAGCAATATGATGTCCTTCCTATTGAACATCGCCGGCCTCTTTTCTTGGAGTGCTGTTTTTAATTTATCCAATCGCTGACAGTACCTCTCCGAATTCGTTATTAGCCTTTCGTTTGGTTTCAACAGCTCAAAATGTATTGGTCCTCGAATATCCCACCATATACACAACATTCTCTTGTTCAGGCTCAACTTCGGTTTAGAGGTAGAGGGGGCAGGCTTTCCGGATTCACCATATGCCCTTTTTCTTATGATGTTTTCATAGGTAATCCACTTTCATCCCCAGTTATGATCCGGTCCAAGAAGGGTTCGATTTTATTGCGTGCAAGCAGAGATGATTCGATCATTCAAATTCTTCTCACTTAACCCTTAAATGCATGATTTTATGCATGATTTTATTTTTAGACCGAGAAAAAATATATTTTGGAGCCATGAATATGCTGATTTAGGGAAAAATAATAAAAAAAATAGTTTTTTTTATTTTCATAGCTATTTTTATTAAAAACCATTTGTTGCAGAACTACAACACTATGCACTCACTAGACAATAACTACATATGAAAATTTTTAAAACAATTTTTGGTTGTGGTAAGACAAAGAGCTACTCCACACTTCTCACACCTGTTTTGCGTGTATCCCTTGCATCCAGGCATTTTGCATCTGCTGCGAACACAATTACCAGGCCAGTGAACAACATTATCAGTCCTTATGTCCTTAGGAGGAATATGTTGAGCTGGTCCTCTCCTTTTTTTTGCTTGTATTTCCATTTCAACACTGTTGCTGGTACTTGGCCTTCCTCTTTTGTTGCAGAGTTCAAATGAGTTATTTACTTTGGCTAATACCTCAGCTAGTTCCAGTCTATAGTTACATAGGTTTAGAACTGATGAATTGGCTTCAGTTGTTTTTAAATTTTTATACACAAGCCAAGAATTTATTACCGTCATGTCCAATAAGTGGTAAAAGATACGAAGATACCACTTTCGGCTTCTCATTGCAATTCGGTACCTCCCAATAAAGCTATCCATTAGGTCCACTCCGCCCATATGGGCATTATATTCCTTTATTATATGTGGGCATGAAATTTTAATTCTAGTCTTATTTGCCTTGTCAAATCTTTCTACTTGGCCCACAGGTTCAGCTCCAACATATGAAGATAGAAAAGTTACAACTTTATTGTCCTTCCAAGTAACTGCTGTCAAATCAATACCGTCAAATTCAGTCATCTGCTCTTCATAAGTTCCACGAGGAACAGATTTCTTCATCATTGTTTTTTTGTCCGGCAGTTTGCAGTTCACTAGCCTGTTAGATTGCACAGTACCTAGGCTATAGATTCCTTGTTTGGCAAGATAGGTAACTAAAGGTACAGAGGTGTAAAAATTATCAAAATAAATTATATGATTTATATGCCTTGGGACACCTCTAGCAAGCCGGACTACAACATTTCCCACTGGCCCAAAATCTGGTTCATCTGGAAGCCGTTCATTCTCTTGGCCAGTATATATTTCAAATTTATGAGCATAACCTTTCACGCTGCACATCACATATAATTTAAACCCCCACTTATGGGGCTTATTAGGTAAATACTGCTTCATGAAGTGTGCCACTTTTGTGGCACACATCTGTTCATCAATTGAGAGTTTTTGTTCCATAGGAACTAAAGCAAATTTCTCATTTAGATGGCTAATTATAGGCCTTATCTTATGGAGCCTATCATGTTGTGGGTGTTCCTTGGGTAAATGTTTCTCGTTATTGTTGAAATGTAGAAATCTACGAATAGTCTCAAATCGGTTGACAGTCATTATGTCCTTGATTGGTTGAAAACCTACAGTGGTTGACCAGTATAGCCGTACATTGGGATATTTTATAACAGACATGTATATCAGTATCGCCATAAACTTTCTTAGCTCAGTTTCAGATAAATTTAATGGTTTAGTCACATTTTTTTGAACGGAATACAAATTAGACTCTTCCACAATCCTTTGAACTATTTCTGATGTAATAAAATGTGAAAAAATACTATAGGGAGTACCAGTAGTAGCCTCATCCTTCAGTTCAGGTGGGTATGTAGTGTCTCCATGAAAAGCTGTCTGGTCAGAATTCAAAACAATTTTTTTTACCTTCCATACGAGTCCTCTCATAGTTGCTCGGCGACTAGCTTGACTTGTTGAGGGGAATGGAACCTGTGGCACTTGATCATTTGCTGTAGCTTCATTTATCAATGGCGGGTCTCCTGCCATGAATGGATCATTATCGGGGTCATCATTTTCCTCTTCTAATGGACTCTCAAGATCGTGAAGCAAATCGTCTCCATTTTCATAAAAATTCTCATTACCTTCTGTATCCGAGTCCTCAAGATCATCTTCCGAAATCTCTCCATCATTTATTAGAGCTAAATACTCTTCTATTTGCTTTTGATTCAAGTATGGCATCTGAAAACCAATAAAAGTGATAGTTAGTAACTAAACAGGGACATTTTCTAGTAAATGCATATTGTTGCAGATTTACAACAACAAAATAAACAAAATTTCCGAACACACCAAAAGTTTTTTTTATAACTTATAAATTGTACTGAAAAGAAGATGAATTATTACGTAAAATAACTAATTTTGTTTGAACGTACCTTCGAAAACCAAATAATTACACTGCAAAGCAAATACACAATTTTCATCCGCTCCAAAATTACGATCGGCTTTGATTTGTCAAAATCAATTTAAATTTGACAGTCGTGAAGAAAAAAAGTGTGCTGCCACTCGATTAAATATATCACCATGATAGTAATAATCCTGCAACAGCATGCATTGAACTCATACTAATAATTTTATGGTCGTTTGAATGGTATGTTGCAGTTTTACTACTTTATGCATTTAAGGGTTAAATTGTGTGGCACCCATGTCGAATACTTCCACACAAACCCTAGTTTCCGAATATGGTCGGATTCGGAAATGATTTGTTGAGCTGAATCAAGCCTTTCCGCAATCTCCGATGTTGTCAAAAAAGGATCTTGCTCTAACATGAAACACTTTCACAAGGTGTTGCGAGATTTTAAATTTAATTTTATATTAAGTTATATGATATAATAATATGTTATAAATATAAGTTTTATATTAAGTTATCTATATATTTAATTATAAATTCCAGTACGTCGCCTCGTATTCGCATATATTGCTTCTATTTGGCGGGGGGAGGAGTTGTTAAGACGCTTCGGCCATCAACGACTCACGCGCGGCTACCTGCTACAGCCGCCTTGGTCGGTACAAAGGGACGGATAGCTCATATCTGCGTCACACTGTACGCGTCGGGGTGCGTGCGTCGCCTTGCCGGGGCTGGATACTTTTTCTATGTGTGTTATTTTTCTGGCTTTTGAAATAAATTTGATTTCAGGTATTGGGTGCGAAAAAGCTTGCTCTTGTATAGAAGGTTTTTAGAACACCAGCGGATTTTATTTCTTTATAGAGATTTAATATTTAATATGTTTGTACTTATTGTTCACTTGTGTATTTAATGTTCACTTTATGCGATACTGTAAATGATCACAGCACTGAGGCACTGTGGTAAATAATTGCGAGATTCTCTTTATTTAAATTTAAAGCTTAAAGTTCCGTTTACTTACTGTTTTGTGTAATATCCGTTATTCACTTTGTGCTATGCTGTATGTATGTATGCACTCATTGCACTGAAAAACTTTGAGGTTGGCCCGCGGACGCGCGCTTATTTGTTTTTGGTAATTTCTCCGCAACCGTTGTCGAAAAAATTCCAAAATTGATATTCACGTGTAGGTCTCAATAAGGCGCTTCGAACGCGCGATCGAAGATTCGCAATCTAAAGAAGACTTTAGTTTTTTGGCTATAAAAATCCAAAAAGGCACTGATCAAAAACGGTTTTCACAAGTGTGTAGAGGGCACTTTTCCGCAACTTTTGATATATAATAAGGTTTTTGTCTAATTTTTTCTCGGTGTTGTGTAGCCGTTTCAACGCGCTGTCGTAGTTATTCGGCATCGTGTCGCCATCTCTCTCGTCTCTTCCATAGCAACGCGGTTTCGCGGTTTGCTATAGTTTTTTCTTCTAATATTTTTAAGGCGCGCTCGTCTGGGTCGGCGCGTGGCAGCTTGAGTTCTTGCCGCGCTGTCTGTAGTGTTGTAAAATCTCCCATCGATTGAGATGCGGACGGTAGCGCTTCTTGTTCCATAGCGCTATCGACGTCTGGAGCCGAGGTTAGCCGCTGTTCGTGACCGACGTTCGTTTTGCGATCTTGTGATTGGCATGTTGCAAATTCGACGCGATGACTATGGATCTTGAGTTTTCGCCGAATTTTCTTTCTTCAGTTTTTCCTCGAAGATCCGGCTCGAAAGACCATTAAATGTACGAAATCGGCCTTCGCAATGATGCTCAGGTTACGACTTCAATGTACATGGGTGCGCTGGCTTCGCCGATAGCTTCCTGACGAAGATCGCAACTATCGGTGGATGCGTCGAAATAAAACTCCCTTTATGATCCCACAAGTAGGGACGGCGAGTTACTCCGAGGCGGGTTTATTCTGTCCTATCGATATCGCGGACAGAATAACGATGAAGCTATTGCATACAGAATATGAGGCAATACCTTTCCCGAAGCGTTGGTAATAACGCTTAAGTTCGGGGTGAACGGATGGTGGCGATGAATGGAATGAATTTCGGTCGCCCGGCGGGCCGCTTTTATTCCCAAATTGTGGCCCTCGCCCTAGGAGCGCTCGGCTAGGTAACGCGCCCCTACGGTGCGTACGAGTGCGAGTGGTGCGACTGAAAATCTTTTGTCTAGCTCGGAGTGAACTTGCGCGCCCGTCTATTATTTATTTTGTAAAACTGTTTGTATAAGTAGAAATATTACAATTTT